>DF361283.1:334-29028 GCA_000787875.1 Solanum virginianum | reverse complement strand
CAGTGAGAAGTTTCAAG
This sequence comes from Solanum virginianum, assembly GCA_000787875.1. Lineage (NCBI taxonomy): Eukaryota > Viridiplantae > Streptophyta > Magnoliopsida > Solanales > Solanaceae > Solanum > Solanum virginianum. The sequence goes on along the minus strand of DF361283.1, from coordinate 29,011 downwards.
TACTAGTTGAGATCAAATTCATGTAATTCTGTGAAGTTTATTAAATTTCCATTTGTACGTATAGATTCTTGATTCTTTACTTATTATTTAAAGTATTGATACCAAGATTTATAGCCATGAATGAGTTTCTGTAAATTTCATATGTGTTTTATGAACACCCATAAAGCTTATAGTTTTGAGATAAATTTAATAATTATTTTTCTTAAACTATTTTTACATTTAGCTGAGTAACCTATTCGTTTGAGAATATTTGAGAAGATATTAGTTTTCAGTCAAGCTAAAGAATTCAAATGAGAAAGTTAAGTAGTAAGTTGGGCTAAGTCCCCGAAAGATCAGATTCTAAGAATTCATATTTTTTAAAGTTATGAGCTATATAAAAATTATTTTTGGGAGTAGTATTAAGCACCAATATGAGCGAGAGTAGAATTAATTAGTTAAACTCATAAACTATGTAGCCAATATAGGATAGGATTGTACCAAGGTACAACTCCTCACTTGCCACTGAGATGATACCAATTTTGGGATGAATCCACTCTCCTAGTTCTTCGTCCCTTACCCCGATAAAGTACGGGATGACTCTGGCAGCGTGGGCAAGACGTTGTCTCATCACGAAGCTTATAGTGATGGTTATCGATTAAAGAAACTCCCCAAGAAGTAAAGATTACTATTCTACATATTGAGATTTAGTATTTCTTTATTAAAGTATTTCTTTATTTATGTTGCATATTTAATTGAGTTGAGCCAAGTACAAACCCAAGTTTTTGAGTACCATATTTTTTTCTTATATATTTAGTTGTGCTCATTAATACGTTAATGTAAGTGTTTTTTTTATATTGAGTTGCACTTTTGACAAGTTTAAGAATATATATATATTTCATATGCATGATATATTTTTGTTAGTTAAGCTATCTCCAGGTACAGTTTTAAAGTAAGTATTTTATCTTTAGTACTTTTTGGCCATCTTACATACCGTATATTCCATGTACTGAAGCCTTTAGTGCTACATCATATCATGTTGCAGATGCAGGTGTCTATGTTAGCAGATGCTCAGTAGGACAGTCCCCATCAGCGGTCGGTGAGGCCTCTTAGCATCCAGAAGAGCTCGGGAATCTTCATTTCTTTGTATTTATTTTTGTTGAGGTACCTATGAGCCTACTCGAGTGCCTTATTCAGAGTCAGTACTTTAGAGGCTTTGTAGAACCTCTTAGCATCTAGAGGAGCTCGAGAGTCTTCATTTCTTTGTATTTATTTTTGTTGAGGTACCTATGAGCCTACTCCGATGCCTTATTTGGAGTCAGTACTTTAGAAGCTTTATAGACTAGAAAGATATTGCACCAAGTTATTTCTTTGAAATTATTTTGAAAGATTTGGAGTTAAGTTGTATACCTTACCATTGTATCTATAATTTCATGAACTTTGAGCCTATTCTATTTCATTACGATATTAATGTCTTCCGCTGAGTTAGTTAGCCAAGCCAAGTGGTTCGCTTGGGACCAGAAATGATTTTCGAGTGCCGGCCACGTCCAGGGTGTAAGCTCGGGGCATGACAAACTTGGTATCAGAGCATAGAGTTCAAGTGTCCTAGGGTGTCTATGAAGCCGTGTCTGTAGGATCTTATTTATGGTTGTAAGGGACTCACTTCTATAAATGAGGGACTACTGACATCTAAGAAAAGTTTTCTTTCTTTCATACTCTAGATCATACAATAAAGTTGCTTTCTAAGAAACTTGTCCATATTTTTGCGATTTCCAGATTCGTTCGACTACCTCTCATAATTAAGGTGGTTGGAACAGAAAATTCTAGATCCTTATTGTTGAGCTACCTTCAGATAAAGTATTCAGAAAGCAAAGAGACTACACTAGGCTTAAGATGAGCTAACTAGTGTGCTTGAGTTATCAATCCATAATATTGCACTCTTATTCACATGAATCATGCATTGAGTTAGAACAAAATATGATGTATTTCCAGCCTATGTTCCCTAAATCATTCTGCAGATGTTATTCTTGAGAGGAAAGTTAAGTTATGCCTCTTATGCTTATTAGCATCCCCTTCCCTTGGGAGGAGATGATGGAAGGCCCTTTTGAATTATGTGAAAGAATATTCCTAGAGCTAGAAAGTTATAGGAATCACGAAGAGTGAGAATAGTAACTTCTTGAAGCTAGTAGCTAAGAGTCCTGTGGTGATTAGTCGGGTTCCTTACTGGTTTTGGTTAAAGAGTAGTAAGTATAGTATAGCTTCTATGATAAGGTATATGAAGAATCGCTAGTTTGTATGAGATGGTGCACACTCGAATATGAAAGGAGTTGATGATGAAGTGGCATTGTGTTAGTAATAATGAGTATATGTGCTGAATATGAGAACAGTGGGCATAAAGTAGTAGATGTAAACTAGGCTCATGATTTTGAAAGGAGAGTCATGTGAGAATTGTAGAGTTACGAGCTTAGCTAGGTAAGAAGGTATAAGGGATGAGTGGATATTATATAACTCATGAAAGGGCGTGTGATGATAGATTATACTTAGATAGGCATGAGCTGGAGAACTATTTCTTATCATGAGGTTTAGTGATCTAACAATTCTTGACCTTTTCTAGTAGTTTAGAGTTACTAAAGTATATATGTTCACACCCAATTTTTACCCTCCACAATATAAATTAATCATCGAGCTTTTAATTTTGATAATTTAAAATAATGAGCTTTCAAAAATACAAAAAATATTTTGCTCAAATAAATTTCATCTTTTGTTTTAGGAATTATTATTTTTGTAATTAATTTAATTATTTCAGGTTGATAATATTAAAGCTCTTTAATGAATTTGTATTATTTCATCGTGTAGTCAAATTAGTCAATCGAATTCAATTTGATTACATTTTATAGTCAATCAAATTCAATTGGCCAAGATTGCAAGCAATTGGCCAAATTTTAAATTGAATCCCCCTACACTTTATTCCCCTCATTTTCAGTTTCTGTCTAAACCCAATACCCATGCCCAGCCCGATTTTAATCCATTAATCGGCCCAATTCCCTTATCAGGCAATACATATCATATATACATATACATACTGCGCCTGTGGGGGGGCCACACACCCCTAATTTCCTCTTTTTCTTCCCTTTTCCTCAACATGCATTACATTTCTCTCTCCTCGCTCGTTTCTTCTTCATCACACGAAAGCCATACGATCCTGAACCCAGTAAATCTAACGTCAACCTTCGTCCCCTCAATAAATTCCGTACCTACGTGTCCTCATCGCGTCATCTAGGGTACGAGTTTGTTGGGTGAATCTTCCAGGTGTCTCCAATCCTATACATTGTTCTTTCTTGGTCGATTTAACAGCCCCGATGGTTTTTTCGTTGGGAATCCATTTGAGAGGGTTTAAATCGAATAAAATTTGGGAAATTTGAATTGGAGAGACTTTCCCCATTTTGCCCTAATTCTACATGATTTTCCCCTTTATGGGAACCTTAATTCTACTCCTATTTATATCCCTTTTTCCTCACAATTTGGGGCAGCCATTGATTATCTGAAAAACCTAGCAAAACTTACTCAATTCCTACAACCATTTTTTATTCCCAAAATCCGATTACAATTCATGCACCCTCAAACTAATTTCCTAGTAACTCATCGGCTTTGAAAGCCTCGAAATTGAAGATTCTTGGTCGAGAAAGGTGTAGACGGAACTCATTGGTGGTAGAAAGTCTTCTTCAATCTCGTCATGTTCCCAGTCGCTGCTTCTAAAGAGGTAACTTACTCATTCAAATTTTTCCTCTTCTCTTTGAATGATGCATGTGTTGTTGTGGCTCCGGTCGCTATTAGCTGCTTGAATAATGACGTTTGAGTCGATACGTCTTGAGATTACTGTGTTTGGTTAAGTATATTGTTATTTGTTTACTATTAAGTTGCTAAAGATCGAGGTAAGGTTATAGTGGTCTTGCCTCTCAAGGCATATACTGTAAGGGTTTAGGTTTTAGCTCATTATACTTTGCTTAATGATAGTTCTCTTTTTCTAAACCTGCATCTGTTGAGTCTTTTATTAATTTATCATAATCCACAAGCGTATTTTCTAGAATCATCTCTATTCCCGTCTCTACTTCTATGTCTAGTGTTACCCCTAACTTGCAGTTAATCTTCAAACTGTTTAAGACATCATATAGTCTATGTCTTCCTTAGCTCATGCTTGGTTTTGATTCATTTGTTAATGTTCGCAGTTGTACATTACAGCTTGTCTTTCTGGGTGCTGATCTCATGTCTTTAAGATGCAACTGTTTCTTGTTCTTTGGAACATAGTTTGCTGCTGAGGTCGTTTTATTTCTAGCTCAGTTAGGCGGTGTCATCCTTGCCACTTTTCTGCTAAAATATCAATGTTTTTAGGTTTGTTTACCTCGATTTCTTCCTGAGACTCTATTTTACAGAAGATTAAAAAAAGCTGAAGATCAAGCTCTTTTGGTCATCTGTTTGTTTTTGTTTTCTTTAAACAGGAAAGCATGTCTTTATGCCTATCTTACTCTATTTTTCTCATGAATGTGAGCTGATGTTAGTATGATGCAATTATGTAGCTCTAAGTCATGTCAAATTGAGCTTCCATTTTGCTTTAATGTACCAAGTGTTAGCATTGATATATTTTGTTGTTAGCATTGATATATAGTTTGTCCTACATCTAAAGATTTACTCCCTCCACCCTCTTTTCTTATCTATAAATAGGGCCTTTAGGAATACAATAATGTAAGCTTCTAATTTTACAATGTAATATTTATTTCATTGTACATATATGATTATTTATAATCTAACATGGTATCAGAGCTAGTACGAAAGTTGGCGCTAGTACGAAAGTTGGCGCTAGTACGAAAGTTGGCTGGGGTCGCAGGGGGCAGCGCACCCCTGTCGGGGTTCGGGGTGGAGCCCCGAATCCTTTTCTGGGGGTGATCTTCATCGCTCTACATGCTCTTCAATTTTTTTCTTGTTGCTATTCAAGTTTTTCTGCTTCCGCTTCTCTTGTATTTTTGCTTAATTATTTTGTGCAATGGCTGAAATGGTGGTTGGATTTGGTGGCTTGGTCCCTGGTTTTCAGATGGGGTTTTGGGGACTGATTTCTTGGGTTTTTAACTGGTTTTGGGGCTGTTTTGTATGGGTTTTCTGGTTGCTGGTTTGGGCATTCTTTGCTATTGATTTTGCTGACTGATTTAAGGGTTGTTGGTTAGGCTGAATCTGGTTCGTTTTAGTTGGGTGTTCTGGTTGCTGGTTTGGGCATTCTTTGCTATTGATTTTGCTGACTGATTTAAGGGTTGTTGGTTAGGCTGAATCTGGTTCGTTTTAGTGGCATTTAGGGCTGGTTTGGGTTGTGTTTGGGGTTGCTGGTATAGGTGATTTGGGATGGCGTTTTGAAGGTTTTTCGGCGAGTTAAGGGTGGTTTTGGTCTAGTTTTGTGGGGTTTGCTGCTGGTTGTCTTGGTGGGGTTTGTGGAATTTAAGGTTTGTATTACAAGGTCTTGATTTTGATAGCTTTGTTGGGTTGTTATGGAATATGGGTTTTGTTGTTTTGAATTGAAAGTTGAGTTTTTGGCATATGAGTTTTGGTCTTTTTAGTTGTTGTTCAGTTGTTTACTTTGGTCGATTTTTGAGGTGTTGGGTTGCTTCACAGTGGTGGAGCTTGGTTGTTGTTCAAGTGAAAGAGATTTTCTTTTTATAATTCTTGATTTGGTTTCAAGTGAAAAAGATTGTCTTTTTGTAATTCTTGATTTGGTTTCAAGTGAAAAAAATTATCCTTTTGTAATTCTTGATTTGGTTTCAAGTGAAAAAGATGAGTTTTTTTTGTAATTCTTGATTTGGGTACTTCTGTTCTTTTGAGTTTGAGATTTACGAGTTCGTGGGTGTTTTCAATAGTTAATTTTGGGGGTGTGTTTGTCGGTGTTTTTTGGGGGTTTTTGGGGCAGAAATGGTAGGTTAAGGGTATTGTTTTAGCTGCATTTTTGAGACTATTTTTGGTGGGTTTGTGGCTGTTTGGGGCTGTGATTTGGGTCGAGATTTTGGACGACATTTTTTGGGTCTTTTTGGGAGATGTTTTGAGTGTCTTTTGGGACTGGTTTCGTGCAGTTTTAGGGACTGATTTGGGGCTGATTTTTGAGACTGAAACAGGGGTCTAAATGGGGTTGATGTGTGTTGTGTTTTGGGGTTATTTTTGGTGAGTCTTGGACTGATTTTGATTGCTGCTTGTGGCTGGGTTTTGGAAGCATATTGGGCTGCGCTTTTGGGTTTTACTAGCAGGTTTCATAGCTTGGTTGTTGTTTAGTGAAAGTGAGGTGGTGGAAGAAGGTTGAGGTTGAATCTGGTTGCTATTTATGTAATGGAGATGATGACCTCTGGAGAAGTAGTCAAGTACAAGGGTTCAATGGATGTATTTGCTCAGATTGTTAAGAATAAAGGCACACACTCTCCAGTGTCACCGGTTCTTTCTTAGCAAACTCTCAATGTTACTTACGTCACCATTGCGAGTTTGAGAGGGGATGTTAGCATTGATATATTTTGTTGTTAGCATTGATATATAGTTTGTCCCACATCTAAAGATTTACTCCCTCCTCCCTCTTTCCTTATCTATAAATAGGGCCTTTAGGAATACAATAATGTAAGCTTCTAATTTTACAATGTAATATTTATTTCATTGTTCATGTATGATTATTTATAATCTAACACTAAGAACATCCCTGTTCTGCAGACCCCTTTTTATTTCCCAAACATATAAAGTTTAGGTCTAAAACTTTCTTATTTGGTGTATGTATGCTTCTTGTTTTGTTACATGAATTAGGATTCTTTGTTTGCTCAGTTTATGCCCTTGGTGTATTAGTTGTTTAAACTTCGTACTTACTCAAGCTTCCCGTTCTCCTTTCCATTGTACATTTTCTTTGTTTTTGAAGACTAGTCTGCTATATCTTATGCTTAAATCTTGTTGCTACTTGCTAAGAATACTAACAGCAGTGCACTTACATATCTCTATATTAATATATTTTCTCTTATAAAGTGTTTGAAATTATTATTTACGTGTTTTACTTGTTTTTGTCACATGTGAATCATTTTGGAGTCTTAAATGGACTTCTCTCCTATCGTTTGCACTTCGTTAGGCCATGGAGGCCCAACCTACCTTTTTGAGTCAGGTCAATTCGCGCAAAGAAGCAGTCTCTTGGATTTGAAGAACATTATGTAGGTTTTTGAAAGTCAAAATCATGTTGTATACACTGATATACACTAGTATACAATGTATATAATAGGAAAATGGGCCAAAGGCATTTGGATAACTGCTGGACAGGTTGGAGAACTGAAATACAAGTCATTGGGAGCTAAGAGTCAGTGTGTATACACTGGTATACACCCTGTATACATTTTGGTTTACACAAGAGGGAACAGGGCCACAAGCCCATTTAGCAGGAGCAGCAACAAGGGTGGCCCAAAAGGCCCGTGGGGAATTTCCTGGGAGGTAGTTGCTAAAATGTTGTATATACACTGCCATATAGTGTATATGCCACACTGATATACAGGATATATGGGCCAAAGCGCACTGGAGCAGTAGTTGGGGCAGACTTTTAAATGGGCTAGGCATACCCAAAAATATAGAAACTAGGGCAGGTGGAAGATTAGGCCTGCTTTATTTTTAATCTCTCCCTTTCCTTGTATATTTATTTATGTTATTTGTGATATGTGATACTAACTCTGACACTTTTGTATTATTTGATTATTATTAATCTAATTGTTTCCCCAATATTGTCTCCATTTATATTAGTTTTCCTTTTTAAATGATTTTCTTAGTATTAGAATTACTCTTACAATTTATTTTGGTAACTTTTTTTTTCTTCTATAATTCAAGTGTCAATTCAATTTCAAGCTTAGTCAACTTTATCAAAACTTAGTCGTTTTGTGAATTTAGTCAAATTCTTTCAAATTTAGTCAATTCATTCAAACTTAGTCAATATTTCACAAATTTAGCAATTCTTTCAAATTTAGTCAATTTCTTTCAAATTTAGTCAAATTCTTTCAAAATTACTCAATTTTTTCAAACTAGTCAACTTTTTTTTTCAAAGTCAGTCAAATCTTTAAAAGTTAGTCAACTTTATAATCGTCGGTCCATCGCAAGTTAGCAGTTATTTTGAGTGATTAAGTTTTTTTCATACATGGAAATTGAACCCGAACCCTTTTAAAATTAGCTAGAAAGAAGTGAGACCTTCGGTCCATCGCAAGTTAGCGGCCATTTTGAGTGATTAATTTCTTCTCAAAATGAAAATTGAACCGGAACCTTTTCTTTGGTATTTAGAAAGATTTTTCTGTTAGGTCTTTTTAAATGTTTTATTGCTTTTCTAATTATCCTTAAAATTAGGTGGTGTTGCACTTAAATTAATTAAGTATTAAATTGTATTTTCGAAAGTCCAGAAGTCATTTTTTTCGAATTAACACGACTCTGCTGGGGATTTCAATTAGGTTCTAACTATTAGATTAGGTTATTTGACTAATTATTTTTCCTCAGCCTCGGTAGCATGTCCAGAGGGTCCAGTACCTCTCACCCTCTCAAGCTCATGTGTCTGCTAGTCTATCTCATAATTAATGGAGCCACATCTAGTGGCCTCGAACTGCTTCATCTCCATAAACTCCGCCTCTCATCTCACAGCATTTGGATTATCATCCTCAAGACGAGGCCTCATCCTAGGGTTGCAGAGTGGTATCTCCTTGGCGATACCAGGAATGTCTCTAGTGAGTTGGCAAGGTTCGATAAATCGGGTGTCATTGGGTACTATATCGTGTATACAAGCTCAGAGATTGGTACTTTTGAATAGGCTATATTTGGATATTGTCCTAGGGGTAGATTGACTTATTTCTATTATGTGGTTTGGCGATGTTGTACTTTACTTTAGTTAGCTGGGTTTAGCCTATAGAATTGGGTCAGTACGATATAGACTTAATCCAGGATGCCTTAGCTAGAGGCAGAGTATTCTACATGGACTGAGGACAGCTCAGAGTTGGCGCCCGGGGTTACATTGACCATGGATGCCAATTGGTACAACTTGAGATTGGGAACAAAGTGGTTCTGAGGGTGTCACTATAGCGACCTGGCCTAACTGTGAATTATTGTCCACTCTTGGGCCTAGCCCATTACGGATTTATCCCTTTAGGCTCACCCCAAAAGGTGCCTCACAGTATATAGACTAGTCCTTTACTTAAATAGTCCAGGACTCCCTCTCTTTTCTGATGTGAGATTTGCCTAAGTGAGCTAGGCATTATGTATCATCGTCATATCGATGTTGTGCCAGTGTATTCCAGATGAGTTACATGTACTCCAGTATGATTTTATGGAGTTAAATAACTGTCTTATATTGTTAAGGGAGGTTTTGGTGGTGGATATTCTGGAGGTTCTATCAGAATCTTTTGCGGCCATTGTGAGTGGTTGATTGTGTCTGTGGAACTGACTACTATGTTATGTAGCAGAAATTTGGTGACTTATAAGCATCAGTGGCTACTGTCGTAGTTCTTTCCAAAGGTTGATTGTTAAACACTACCGAATGGTGGCTGAATAGTAATAACTACTAAAGGACCATATTTGAGAAGTGATATACAGATGTCTGGGTACGAAGAGAGGTATGAGAGCCATTTGAGTGGGTGGTTGGTTGGGTATTTATTGCATTGGTGAGTGTTTGGTTACGATGTCGTATGGATTGGACAGCAAGGAAAAAGGGTTTGGACCTTGTGTGTAAAAGTGAGCGTTTTGGCGATAGTCCGCCATTTTTAGCCTATGAGCCATTTGTGGTTGATACTGGGAAGGAACCAAACTATTATGGGATACAAATTATGTTTATGGCTGATATACTCATGGTATGGATTGGAGCTTATAGGTATGCCTATATTCATACTTTCACCGACGAAATTCTTATTAGTAGGGGATGATGTAGTGACCCTTCGAGTCAATTTTGTATTTTGTGACTACTATGTTAGTTTGAGCTTCTGTATGGTGATCCCCGACCTTTTATGACATATTGGGACTATAGGAATGGTTGTGCGTGGTTTTAGTTAAGAATTATGCAAGTTTTCGAGTTAACAAGAAGTTATAACTATGAAAATAATATTTCTGATAAAACCAAAGCAAACAACCTCAAAATGGGATTCTAACGATTCCATCAGTTCTAGAATAGTCGATTTAGACTAAGAGGGTGATTGGTTTGACGATGGAGGGTCCTGGTATGAATTTGAGCCAAAAGTTGCAAAATGAGTTCAATTAGAAGCTAAAAAGCACGTTTTTGTAAAAACCTAGCTAAATTGCTCAGACTGGAAATCTAATGATATGTCAGCTTTGGAACGTTAAAAATAGTCTAAGATGACCCTTTATCGGTTGATAGGGGCATTTGGTTGCATTTTGACCCCCTCAGTTCTTTTAGCTAAAATTAGCTAGAAAGAAGTGAGACCTTCATTTTTTCGTAGACTGCTCCGTTGGGAATTTCGATTGCACTATTGGATTCGAAACATCAAAATCCATATGGTTGTACTATTTGTTTTGACTACGTAAGTCTATTTTCGATGATTCAAAGGTCCACGTGACTTGGATTTCTGCATAAAATGCCTTGGTGAAGTTGGATCTGGTATTTGGCAGTACTTTGAGGTAAAATCATTGGTTTAGCTGGCTATTTTCTCATAATTTGTGAAAACTTTGCGTGTTGATTTCTTAGTTGATTCTTGATGGAATTAAACAAAACTTTAGTCTAAATTATTCTATATTCTGAGAGAAACGCTGTAGTATGTTGGGTGTTTGCTGAATTTAGCTAGTTTTTAAGAATTTTGACTAAGAGTTTCTAAAAGAATATTTTCCTAATAAATTTTTTTAACTTCATTTTTGGGCCTTTTCTCGATCTTTTGGGTCCATTTTGGGCCGAATTTATGGCTATAGACTTGAGTTGTCATGGTGATTGTGTTTTTAGGGTTTGTTTGCGATTTTGGGTGTGGGCCCTATTTTTCCCAATTTAGGCATTTTTGGCCTAATTTCTCCAAATTTTCAAGATGTTACAAGCAATATGGCCATATTGACCTTGTGAATTATATTTTAACAATTGAGCAGTATCAGGAATCGATTCAGAAGGGAAAAGCTCTACTGGGCTGATTCGGGACATGAGACATCGTATGCTAAGTAGGCTAGGCTTTCTCTAAATGTTATACGAGTTGAAATACATGCGTAATTAAGCTGGAATGTGTAGAAATGTACTATGTATGGGTTGAATTGTGGAATATATATTGTATATAGTTGGTTGTGTATTCGTATGTGCTATGTATGATAATATGAGACTAAAGTTGTTGTATTGAAGGCTGTGTAGGCTATAACTACTATATTAACTAAATTCTTACACTATATGACTACGAGAGGGCTCGCAAAGAGGCTGGTTGGGTTGTAAACTTGTGAAAAGTACGTACACTGAGCTTGACCCTTGTTTGTATATGTGTGTATGGTTTGAGGCTCGGAAAATATACTAGCTCATGAGATTGAAAAGTTATTACATGATGCACTGTTCAATGAAGTTAGTATCTATATCTAATTCTAGGGATTCTGGGTGGTTGGCATACATACATACATACATACATATATATATATATGTATGTATGTATGTATGATGTGACAGTGGTTGTCTATATCTGGTTTGAGTATTATGGTAGAATTTCTAGATTAAACATGATTTTGTGTTGCCCTGTGGTTTATATGATCCTGTTTATTGTTGTTATTCGTTATGCACTTGTGCTAGTGGCTAATGACTAGAGAAGCACACCACATTCTAGGAACAGTTATAACTGTACTCTTTAAGGGAGCCTTATGACATATGATACGAGGTTAGAAATGGAAGTATGACCCTGTTAGTAAAGTGTAAGTTATATCCCATGGGTTCCCTAAGCTATGTGTGATGCACATGGATCAGTCTTAGGGACTAGCACCCTATTTTAAGAAGGGCACATTATCAATGGGTTGGCACATGGTTGCCTTAGGCGATACCCTTTGTAGTAGCTGGGCTGCGATATGATTCTAGGTAGGTGACATCCTTCTAATTGTCTAGACTCTTTGTCCTTCGCTTAGGTTTACACCGACATTGCACTATGAGTTGCTTTTAAAGGGCCTGGTAAGGGCCGAGTATGGGTTAGTGCCATGGTATAGCCGTAACCCTAGACAATTGGATCATATGGGATACCTATGTCATGATTGTCATTGCCTTTGTTTACTTTGGGCATTTAAGGCTGACGAGGTTATGATATACTTGGAATTAGTTGGGCATGGTTCTATAGTGATATGTGATATATATACTTCGATATACAATCGATAGTTGTTGTGCACTAGTTTATTCCATCTGATGCTTGGGTATTTATTTTACCTGAGAAGGTTGTAGGGGTTGGATTGAGATTATGGGGTACCTAGGTAGTGAGGTCATGGCTTATATTCACTTTGGGCATGATATAATTGTTGTTGCCTTCATTCGCTTTGGGCATGATATGCCTCTAGAGTTCCAGATTCGAATAGACTAGTGTGACTGTTTTGATATCTCGAGTCCTAGATGATGCTTCCCATCATCGTTGAGATTCGGTAGTCACGTTTAAGTATCCGAGTCCCCAAGTTACATGCTTCAAGGTCTGCATTCCGATGGCTGCACCTTAGAAGCTAGGGACGGATACCGATTCTGAGATCTGAGCACCGTTTGAGATTTGGGTTAGAGACACTGCCGATTATGTTAGTGGGATTCTTTTTTTCGCGGGGAATATGTCCTACCGTTATGTATATTATGACCATTTGGCCTTGGCCGACTTCCCTAACTTGAGGCCAGGTTGGGAGGACTAGGGGCAAGGCCCGGGTTATACTGGTTCCTGGATGGGTTGAGTTGATCCATACACCTATACATACACTTATTAATATATGTATATGATATGTCCTTGCGTATATTATAGCTCATTACAATTGACTTCCAGTTCTGGGTAGGTTGCGGTTATTTATATTATTGTATTGGTTATGGTTCTTACTAGAGAGCTAGGATAGGTCCCTAGGGTTAGGTAATTATCTTGTTGTAGGTGTGATCTAGCAGGCGTCATTATGACAGGGACTAGGTCATGAAAAATCAATAAATTTTATAGTATCCCAATAATGTCTTCATCGCCACAAAAACATTATGAATTTCATCATGGTGGTAGAAAGAAAAATATTACTTTTGTGATTGTTGTTGCTTCTATCGATGAAATGGTTGAACTTTGAAAAAAGAATGATCCAATTTGGGTACATTCATCAAGTTATTGGAGGTGTTATATTAATTGAGAGAGTTATAAAAGAATAATTCGAATCGACCATACTAATCGTCAACTACTCAAACTGCATCATAAAAGGATTTTGGAATTGTATCAGTGACTGCAATTGAGTTAATTCATTATTCTCTTGATCAAGTAAGTTTCTTGAACAATTTCATGTGATTAATGTTTTGTTCACAAGTGATGTTATCTACTTTGAACCTACAAGGATGATGTGCAACTTTAGAACATGTTAGTACTAGGATCTAAGCTTGCTTTGCTTCGTTATATATGTGTATATCTCTCATATACATAGTAAAGTAAAGATTGTGCATTTTAGTTACTTGTTGGATTGATTTTTGAAAAGTAGTTCAGTTTTGAGAACTTGTTATATACTTACCTCCTTTGATATGGAAGCATACCATGCCAGTCATGAATTTTGAACTTGAGTAAGTAAGAGATCCAAGATACTGTCATGATTTTTTTAAAAACTAAGCACTGCATGAATTTCAAAAATTGGCTATTTTCATTATGTTGATACGATTTTATTATTTGATCTCCCATACAATATTGATTAAGAAGAAACTAAATGGAGCAATGGACATGAACAATGAGTATTTATTATGAGATGTAGTTATTATTGTTATTGTTTAATTACTAATCATAAACTTAAAAAATGATTGATTTTTATATGCTGGTCAAATGGATGAACTTGTTTCCCACTATAGTCACAAAAGCTAGGACTATTGAAGTTCTTGATTCTGGGACTTAAGGAAGCTCTACAAAATTGATAAAATATTACTCTATCTTTTTTCCTGGGAATTAAATAAATATTAAAATTGCTTCAAAAAGATGATCTAATTTTTTTCTTGGTTATTGAAAATAGATGTGCAAAATGTTACATATTTTATCTCCTCTAGTGGAAGCTAGAGATTTTTTTTCTTCATACGTCACTATAGACAACTTGATTCAACAATATGGATTATGGTGGACTTTTCATATGATCTATTCAATGAGATTTAAAGTGGTGAACCTTCTCATTCTTGAAAATTTCCTACTGGTTGTGCATTCAAGATATGGATAAACCGAGAATAAAGATTGATCTTGAATGCACAATCAAAAGGAAACTTCCAAGAATAAGAAGGTGCACCACTTTAAATCTCATTGAATAGATCATATGAAAAATCCACCAATCCATACTGTTGAATCAAGTTGTCTACAGTGACATATGAAGAAAAAAAATCTCTAACTTCTACTAAAGGAGATAAAATATGCAACTTTTTGTACATCTATTTTCAATAACCAAGAGTAAATTAGACATCTTTCTGAAGTAATTTTAATATTCATTTAATTTCTAAGGAAAAAGATAAAGATAAATTAATATTTAACCCATTGTGTAGAGCCTCCCACAGTCCCAGAATCAAGAACTTCAACAGTCCTAGTTTTTGTGACTATAGTGGGAAACAAGTTCATCTATTTAATCTAAATATACAAATCAATCATTTTTTAAGTTTATAATTAATATTCAAAAATAACAATAAAAACTATATTTCATAATAAATACTCATTGTTCATGTCACTGTTGTATTCTGTGCTAAGTGTTTTTGAAAGATCATGGGACCTGAGAGATGGAGTGTATAATTTTTCTTCAATCGCTATTGTATTCTATGCTAAGAGTTTTTGAAAGATTAATTTCCTAATCTATAAAAGAATATTGATCATTGTGTGTTCTATCCTTTTGTTGTTAGGATTCTTGGTTTATTGTGACCTCAAAATCCTTGAGTAGAAGTCTATATTAATCTAGCATGATTGTAGTATAGCCTCTTGGTGTGTTCTGTTGGTGCTCAAAGTCTTGTTGCAATCTGGGAATGAAGAGGGGTAGTGCAAATGAACAACTGGTTGTATTTGACTACATTGCTCTTGTATTTTAGTGGTTTTTGGAGTTTTGAAAATCTTGTGGGACAGGTCGTGGTTGTTTCTCCCTTAAACAAAGAGTTTTTTCACATAAAATCTTGTGTTCGTATCATTTGTCTTTATTATTCTTTTTTCTACTATTTTGATCGTGAGTCAAAGGACCAGGTCCCTCATTGTAATTGGAGCATTCATTACAACAGGGTCATATAGAGACATGTCTTAGCCCCTGCCCATAATCTATACAGAGGCATTCTTGGACCATTTGTGTTGTAGTAGAGTCTTATGTTGTCTTGCTTATGTTGTGACTATCTTGCTTACGAGACTTGCTTCCACTCACTCTTAATCTATTGAATGATGATTTATGCTTTTTCTACCTCAGCCTTTAATAAGTCAAGAAAGTAATTATTTAATAACTTTTAGAAACTTGCTAATGAACTCATAGAAATATCGCCTGAAACATAACCCACTAGCAGTAACGAGCCCTCTAAGAATCTTAAATTTGTAGCCTTTTATATGACCACTAAATCTTTTGTGCCTCATTATGACAATTGTAGCAACTCTTTGTATTGTTACTCATAACTTTGTATATGATTACATTCATGTTGTACCTTTTTAAGGCAGAATTAGTAACCCTTATGTATGATTACTCCTAACCTTTGTAGGCTTACCATATAAAAATTTGAATTTAATCTTCAAGCTTTTATTTTTAACATGGTTATGCCACTTAAATCACGTTATAGCAGTAACTTTCTTTAGATTCTATTCACTAAAGATGATATACTGATGCATTCAAGCATTCTTGATTTGTTTCCAAAAGTGACAAATGATTATGAAAGCCAAGAGCTTTGTAAAATTCCTAATAGACAGGAGGCGAATGAAGGTGTTTTTAGAATTAATTTAGTCAGCTCTCCAGATTCAGATGAAGTCAATGGGATGTTCTACAAAAATTGTTAGGATATTATGAATGATCACTTTGATGCACAAGCTAATTTCTCCTAATGAGACAAGTTTCATCAAAGATAGATCAATAGCTGAGGGCATTACTATTGCTAAGGATGGAGAGTGTGTAAAAATAGAAAATGTTAATCCAATTAGCAATTCACTAGGGCTATGCAAAATTCAGGTCAAACCGTTAATCGAAACCAATTTTTTGGTTTATTGGACTATTGGGTTGGGTTATTGGCCTATTGGGTCGGTTAACGGTTTATTTTAAAGCTATAATGGGTTATCAATTCGAGTTTTACGAATTAAATTTTGGGTGACCCGAATACCCGATAATAACCCGATATTAGTAGCGTTGTATTTAGTATTTCCATTTTACAACATTCTTTTATAGTTATTAGTAATAACTTATTACACATTTATTTGCACTTTTTAGTTTTTAGCAATTAGGATTAGAAATTAGAATCAGTCGTGCCTCTCAAGTCTAAGCCCGTAAGCCGCCTCACATGTTCTTGAATCAGTCGTACCTCTCAAGTCTCAAATCTCAAGTCTCAGGGTTAGAAATTTGCAAGTTGTAAACTTGCAAGTTGCAGGCTTGCAGCAACAACTCAGCAGGCAACAATGTTATAACTTTCCACTTTCCACACTAGTATCAATAGACAGAAAAGAATGTCACGATTAAATTAACGATGCAGTGATAATTACGTACCACTTAGAGGAATAGGGTTTGTATTTAAACAACATTTGCTAAAATATAATAATATTGTATGCCATACAGAAAGGGAAACATAAAATTAGGGACTACAAGGTTTTAAACTTGTAAGTTGCAAGCTTGCAACAATAACTTAGCAATAGTGCACTACATCACTACAGCAATTTAAGTATTTGTTTCAACACTTAGCTATTTAGCAGTTTAAGTATTTGATCTCAATCTGATTCCTAAACTTAGATGGAGGTGAAGATTCTCCATTGCAAGCATATTCTGTTGAGAATAATTAAAGAATGTTGAAACTCACACTTGTCGTCGCCATCGCCGGAGTTATGAGTTGAGCCTGGAGATGAGAGTTGAGACCTGAGACATGCGATGAATATTAAAACCAAAGTATCAAGTCTCAACTCTCATCTCCAAGCTCAACTCTTAACTCTAGAGATAGCGATGACGAGGGTTAGTTTCAACTTTCATTACTCTTAACAGAATCTGCTTGCAATAGAGAATCTTTACCTCCATCCAAGTTTAGGATTTACACTGAGATCAAATACTTAAACTGATGAACGTATAGCTGAAGTTTGAAACAAATACTTAAATTGTTGTAGTGTTGTAGTGCACTATTGTTGAGTTGTTGCTGCAAGCCTGCAACTTGCAAGTTTATAACCTTGCGGTCCCTAATTTTATGTTTCCCTTTCTGTATGGCATACAACATTATTATATTTTAGCTTATGTTGTTTAAACACAAATGTTATTCCTCTAAGTAGTACATAATTATCACTGCATCATTAATTTAATTGTGACATTCTTTTCTGAATTGATACTAGTGCTGGAAAGTTTATAATGTTACTGTCTGCTAAGTTGTTTCTGCAACTTGCAAGTTTACAACTTGCAAATATCTAACCCTGAGACTTGAGAGGAACGACTGATTCAAGAATATGTGAGGGGACTTACGAGCTTAGACTTGAGAGACGCGACTAATTTTAATTTCTAACCCTAATTGTTGAAAACTAAAAGGTGAAAATAAATGAGCAATAAGTTATTATTAATAACTATAAAAGAATGTTGGAAAATGGAAATATTAAATACAACACTATTGGCATCGATTTATTATTGGGTATTTGGGTCACCTGAAGTTTAATTCATAAAACGCGAATCGATAACCCATTACAGCTTTTAAATAAATCATTAACAGACCCAATAAGCCAATAAAGTGACCCAATAGTCCAATAAATCAAAAAATTAGTTCGGATTAATGGTTTGATCCGAATTTTACACAGCCTTAGTGACTTGCTAATTGGATTAACATTTTATATTTTTACATGATTTCCATAATATGGTGCATAACATGATAAAGGACAAACCTACAACAATTTTATTATGAAGTTTAACATGGAAAAGACCTACAATTTCATTATGAGGTACATACCAATTTTTAGAAATTTGCCGAATACACTTTTATCCATTCCTACCATGTTCAATTGTAAGCACTCATAGTAACAAGGTATGTTAATCAGAGTAGCAACATGGCTAAATGAAGCTATTGTGGCAGAGTTTAGAGTGAAATGGTGTTATCTCAATGGACATATATACCTAGAACTTGACTCAATGCTTTCAACCAACATGATGACAGAGAATGAATAAACATGCAGGTAATGAAGGGTTAAGGGAGGAAACAAGTCATAATATATAGTACATGATTAGTCAATTAGAAACAAAATCATCAAAACATATAATTTAGTTCATTAGTTATTTCTTTTGAGTAGTTTCAGTTGACTAGACTTTACTTATGCCCAGTTATGGCAAAAGGTTACTTGTAACCCCTTATATGAACACTAAATCTGTTGTGCCTCATTATGACAACACTAGCAATCCTTTGTACTGATACTCGTAACCCTTTATATGATCACCATTCATTTGTGCCTAATTAAGGTAGAATTAGTAACCCTTTGTAGGCTTACCACTAATATTTTGTGCCTCATTATGAATGATCACTTTGATGCGCAAGCTAATTTCCCCTAATGAGACAAGTTTCATCAAAGATAATCTACCTTTGAGGGCATTACTATTACTAAGGATATGGTGCATAAATGATGGAGTATAAACCTACAACAATTTCATTATGAAGCTTACACATATTTTTAATAAAAAGGGTCCATCAGACCTAAATTTAATTATTATTTTTAAAAGACAGAATTAAAAAGAAAACAAAGCTAAGCGATTTTGAAAATCTAGAGATCGATTGTAGATAGTAAAAGGGTGGTGTTCTTGTGGGTATTCCAAACTCCTTCTCTGGCAAAAGATATAGAGTAGTATTTATAGGCGCAAATTAGGGTTTCTTGAGTGGAAAATTGAATTTTCATACTTTAAAATTTAATTTGTCCAAGAAATCTGAAAATTGGATGTTGGGGAAACTTTTGGATTGACTTTGTCCTTCCCATGATTGAGATGGATATACAAAAAATGGAGTGGAAAGCCTTGTCCATGATTGGTGGAGCTTTATTGCTTTTCTGAAAATGAAAGAAAAAGAATGATGGTGCTGCTGCTTAAATCTTTTTAGGAAAATAAGTGAACCTAATCAGTTTAGGACTTATAGGGAGCATTTTGGTTATTTTAGATAGTGAAACTACAGATAAAAATGAAAACTCTAAGGAATTTTGTTGTGAAGAGACCGATGGATTGAAGTTTTGGGCTATTGCATTTCAGGCCTCAAATTGGATCTTTTTTGGACAATTTTGGCAGCCTAATTGGTTGAAAGATTTGAACATTTCCTTCTTTAAATTAATTCTTTTGAGCTTCTAATTTAATAAGTAGTATAATATATAATTAATATATAAAAAATAAAATGCTAGTATTGCAACTTTGTTGACGATTTAGCTAAAATATTTAACTTCTTTAATAAGTAAGAAGCGTGAAGTTAGAAAATTTAAAAGGTAATCCGCCTTTTTCTTTTCGTATGATTTTGCTTATTTTTAAAATTAGTGATAACTTTAAGACTTCTAATAATAATACTAATAAATATAATAACAACAGCAATAATATCAAATCGTAAATATAATAGAGATTACTAAAAAATATAATTTTTAACTTAGAAGCTCAATCAAAATGTAATTTGAAGAAAGGAAGATCAAAATTGGGTGTCAACAGCTGTCACTTTTTGACTAGAGATGATGAAAGAGTTTTTGGACAAAGAAGTTGACATACTAATTTTGTCCCGACTATCAACATGTTAATGAAGTTTATGCAAATTTGGGGTTAAGAAAAAATTGTGATCGAACTTGGTTCTTTAGTTGCTTACATATCTTGGGTTGCACAAGAATCACCTAAAAAGTACTTCAAGAGTTGTGATGAGATAAGATGGAGTGAGTTGAGATTACCATCACTCATAAAATTGCCCCAACATTGGTGAATGATGAAAATGAGGATAGAGATGACTAAGAAAATGATAAACCTTGAACAAACGTGAAATAGGTTTGAAAATGAGGTGTCATGAAATGGAATTTTAAGAGGATAATGTGAATACATAATGAGAAATGAAATAAAATTAAAATCTGGACATAACAAAGAACAAGAATATTGAAAGGAATAGAGCAAAGCACAACTAAAAAATTGTCCTAGTATCAACTAATTGATGAGATTGGATTTCAAGGTTTTCAAAGGAAGGAAAGAAAAGGATTGAAAATAATTATACAAGCATTGAGAGGTTTATTATTTGTCCATGAATTTTGGAAAATATTTGAAGGAAAAATTTCTACATATCCCAAACTATGGATTGTGTAATGAGTAGAGTTCGAGAGTGGATCCATGGGGGACACACATAGCTATTTATCTGCCGAAACCATTTTTCTTTATCATTTACTTTCATATCTAGCCGGAACCATTTCTCTTTGACTTTTCATTTCTTTTCTTTTTACAGCCAGAACCATTTCCCTTTGACTTTTAATTTTTTTTTCTAGCCTGAACCATTTTTCTTCATCTTTTCATTTCTTTTCTTTTTCTAGCCTGAACCATTTCCCTTCGACTTTTCATTCCTTTTCTTTTTCTAGCCGGAACCATTTTCCTTCAGGCTTTTCATTACAAATGGAACTTCAAGCACATAAATATCATTATATCACGAGTATCACATTCACAATCATGAATGCATGCAAGATGTCCACATAGTTCTTTTATTCATAATTCATCAATCATTTTATTATTTTTTTAACATTTGAATCATCATTAACACATTATATGATAATCACAATATAACATGGTTCAATCCTTTCAATTACCTTTAGTCATCATAGCTTAGGACAATTCATCATTTGAGTTCTTGTTTCATAAGCATTTAGTTTCATTATTTTTAACAATATCTCCACGTAAGCATTTAGCTCAATATTTCGCATAGAGATATTCAATAGACAATTCCATGTAATATAATTTAAAGTTCAATAATCAAAATATTATGAACACTTTCATATTATCAACAATGGCAATGCAAGTTTATTTCACAATATTATCAGCGAAGTCTAAGTCAACAAGAATGGGTATCATTAAATCATAGTTCAAGTCATACATCACTACAAGAAAATAGATCTTTAACGAGGGAAAAATCCATCGTTAAAAGTATAAATCTGATCGTTATTAGTCAATAACGACCAGTAAAACTCCCATCGTCGCTAGTCGTTAAAAGCTTCGTCGTTAAAAAAGCTTTAACAACGACAAAAATTCGATCGTTATACCTCTTTTCAGCAACCAAATTTTTTCTTCACTAATTGATATTCTAGTTATTAAAAAAAAGGCAAGCCCGGTGCACTTCTAAGGAAGGGCCCGACCACAAGGATCTATTGTATATAGCCTTATCTTGCATTTCTGCAAGAGGATGTTACCAAGGTTTGAACCTATGACCAGAAGGTCACATGACAATAAGTTTAACAGTTACTCCAAGACCCCCTTCTGTTCTAGTTATTAAAACTTTAATTATAATCACACATCAGATCAGCAAAAGTGCATACACAAAAAAATAAATAAATATGTGCACATATAAAAATATACAAATTGATTATATTCATATTAATTTCATAGTTAACTATAAAGAATGATATCACGTAACGTTACAAAAATATAAACATATAAATTGTATAATATTATATTTTTAACTCTTAGTAAAAGGAAAACTAGAATATCTTTAAACAATTTCTTAAATATGAAATGCATTCTTGCTGTGCTTCAAAAAAATTTCGTTGCATATACTTCTTTATGCTTTCTCTGAGGATGAGTTCTTCAAACTGCAGGATCTGTCAGAAAACAAGTATAAAAACTTCATGTAAGGTTATTTTATTAATAACACTCCTAATAACTATTATCTTTTTTTTTCTTTTTCACAAAATCAAAGATTAACTACGATGAAATGTAAAATTTGTTTCTATTCTCACAATCAAATAAAAAGAATGTTAAGCTTTCTAGTTCTAGATATAAGTTTTTTTTTATTTTGTATTTTGCACCTTAAGTTATTGACTTTTTGCACATTCATTCATGGATAAAACCTCCAACTTCTTTTAGTTTCACTTTCTATTCTAATAGTTTTCACCTAACATAAATAATTCAATATTACTAAAATATTATGAGATACAAATCAATTATATCATCTTAAATTTTAAATAATTAAATAAAATTACTGTTTCTTAATTAATTTAGTAGTTGATTATATGTCATGTAAATTTTTTTAAATTGTCTGTTTGTAAAATTTTCCCTTATAATATCATCTTAAATTTAAATAATAAAAAAATTATGATTTCTTCATTAATTTAGTAGTTGATTATATGTCATGTAAAACCTTTTAAATTTTCTATTTGTAAAATTTCACTTTATACTTTTCTAACTCAAACGAATGATTTTTCTTTGTATACACCTGTTAGTTTCACAACCAATAGTGAAAAAAAATCAATACAAGATATATTTTTTTTATTAGAAGAAACATTATTACTGAATACTGATTCTTAAATCTATTGATTGACGTAATTTGTAAGTGGAGAAATATCTATTCTCTTGAGAAAATTACTTGCTATCAAATTTATATAACTTTTCTACCTTAAACTAATCTCATAAGCTCATAATTATTATTTAATATTATTACTTCTATTTCTAATTTTTTGTTTCATTATAATTTTTTATTTTGACCTACCTTATCTTGCATCCTTAAAAAGGTCAAGAAAAGATGAATAGATTGTCACTCAAAATAAAAACATATATAGAAACTATATCAAGAAAATATTTAAATTAAAAAAAATTGTGCCCAAAAGATTATAACTTAATGTTGTTACAATATTTTAAAATTATATATAATTGACTATAATAAGAACGATGAATAGAGTTATTAGAAAATAATATATTAATATTTTCTTTTTTTTATCAAACTTTTTTTATTATGAAATAAGTAATATTATAAAAGATTGAGGATTCTTATCAGCTTGATGGAATGTTAATAAAACACCACTTGTTATACTTATAACATGATTTAGTCTGATCCCTTTGCACTCATATTAATTAAAATATATCTTTACACTAACTAATGTATTTTAACAACGGGATATTATGTTTTGGAGCATTCTTATCAACTTGATGGAATGTTAATAAAACGCGACTTGTTATACTTATAACATGATTTGGTCTGATCTCTTCGCACTTATATTAATTAAAAAATATTTTTACACTAACTAATATGTTTTAACGATGAGATGTTATATTATTAATGATCAAATTTATCCCTTTGTTAATGTTGGATTAAAAGTTATCTTTAACAATCAAAAAACATTGGTCACTATAAGTGTATTTATAATGACTGAAATTTTTTTGTCACTATAAGTATATTTATAACGATTGGAAAAGAATTTGGTCGATGTAAGTATATTTATAATGATCGTAAAATAATTTAATCGCTATAAGTATATTTATAATGACCGGAGAGAATTTCGTCTCTATAAGTGTATTTATAGCGACCAGATTCATTTTCCTTCGTTAAGAAATGGTCGTTAAAAGTCTTTTTTCTTGTAATGCATGTCATCATTCCCTCCTTCCCATTACCCAAATCATATACATTAGAATATTTCAATCAACTCAACAAGAGTTATGGTTCACTTGTTTCAGTCAAAGCCAAATCAATCAAAAGAAAACCGAATAATCCCCCAGTTCACAAGTATTCATAATCCCACAATTATTTCACAAGTCAAGGCTTCACAATATTTATAACTACTCAATCTGAAATCCAATGATCAACAACAACAACAACATACCCAGTAAAATCCCACAAGTGGGGTCTGGAGAGGGTAGAATGTACGCAGACCTTACCTGAAATCCAATGATCGACAACAACAACAACATACCCAGTAAAATCCCACAAGTGGGGTCTGGAGAGGGTAGAATGTACGCAGACCTTACCTGAAATCCAATGATCGAAGCCTATAATATAATTCTACCCTATTTCATGCCATAAATCACCCAAACCCAGGATAATACAAGGTTTAATCATACTTAACATAAGGTTAGAAGTCCACTTGCCTTAATCGAAGTCCCAATCAACTCAAATCTAAGTCTTTTCCCCTTCTACGATGCTCCAAATTAGCACAATCTTGACAGCTGAACTGCACATGAACTAGCCAATCGAATGAATGAATTCACAAAATCGACTCTAAAACATCAAACCACTATCAAGAATGAGATATACACATCAAAAGGAGTTAATTGATACCCATATTAGTAGGAATTAGGTCCCGAGGTAAAATGGTAAAAAAATTAGGCTATTTTTCAAAAATTTTGAATCTAAAAATTGAGCTCAAAATCAAATTATACACGAAGAATGAAGTTTATGGGTGAAAATTCCATAAAATTTGAGTAGAAATTGAATGAGATATCACCATTTAAAGTTTGAATCATATTCTTGAAAACTCATAAAAATTGGAGGGTTGAAACAAAAATTTATGTTAAAATCATAATTTAAATACTGAAAATCAAAGAATTTGTGTTTTGAAAGCTTACCCAAATAAAAATCCATGAAAAATCTTACTCAAAATGGCACCTTCAAGCTTTTAGAATTCCAAAATGGAAGAAAATGGTGAAGTAGTCAAAATGGGGAAGAAAGGGATATTTTTCAGCAATAAAAATAAAATAAAAAGGGCTTTGACCCATGTTGATCACGGTCAACTTGCACCTACACTCTTCAAATCATATTTTTTTTATCCCCAAAACTTATCCGAAACTCTATAAATATGAACCAAATATGCAATCCTACAGAAAACAACGTTCTAGACTCGATGGAATTATCGAAATATGCATTAGAGCTTTCGAACTCCAATATTGGCAAAAATCAAACTATGATCTGAATTCAATTAAAAATGCAACTTTGGATCCAAAATTTTTGTTTTAACTCCAAATTTAGTTCTGTTTATCCTCCTAGACCAAAGTTTGCATTTCGAAGCTAATAAAATTGAAGAAATTGCATTCTGACACTCAAAACTCAAGATGACCTCAAAACTCAAAATTTCAATCTTAATCCTTTAAAAACTCTTTTGTTTTGGAAACTTCCAATTTTCTACACAGTTTTCAAAATTTAACTTTTAGATTCACCCAAAAATGACATACAACAAATTTTTGATAAGGAAAAAATAGTAATTTCATCAAAAATATAGGAAATGACCTTCGAGGTCATTACATCATTCACCACTAAAAATCATGTTCATGCTCGAACATAAAGCAGCAGGAGGAGCCTCACTAGAAGTAACCAAGACTCTAAAATACAATTCACAAAGTCGTTAATTGCTTCTAAGTAACCTCATTTCTGAGAGCTATACCCCCCATCAGGATGTACTATCAAGAATAAGACTTAGGAACCTGTTAGAACCTGCATTTCGTGCATTGGAATAGTTACAGAAAATTGGGACTAAAGTAGCATTATTAGAAAGTTTGGAACCAAAATAGAATTTTATAAAGTTGAGTCTTGAAGAAAATTAAATGTTGCCCTACTTAAATTGTGTTATATTCCAATTGGTGCAAGTGTGTGGTGGGACCCAAGGCTTGTGTAGATATATACACATAATACTCCTTATCTTCTTTCATTTCCATACTTAGAAAAAAAAACAATAAGAATAAGAGCACATTCAAGAGAGCACTCGGGTTAGTAGGGAGAAAATCAAAATTCCCTTTCTTTCATTTTACAAATTAAATGTTGGTGTTAGTCAACTATATTGAGTCCCCTAAGTAGCGTGGAGGTGTTGTTTGGGCAAGAAAAGATCTCTTTCTTCAACTTTGGCAACCTTAGCTCAATTAAGGAGTTGAAGTGCTAAGGTAAGCATTTATCTTGTTGTATGTGTTATTAAGGTTCTATGTATGTTGTAGTATGTTGAAATGAAAGAAAATCATGAAAACTTGAATGTTGGATTTGAGTTGTGTGTACGGGTGATGAAGCTGTGTGGTGTAATATATGTTAAATTTGTGTTAGAATTATGAATAGGTGCTTAGCTAGCATAACATGATCATTGTAGAGTGAAGAGAGTAGTGGAAATCGTCTATATGTTTATGTAGAATGTTTGGGGGGGGGCATCTCTCCAACCAGCTTCCGATAGAAACAAACACATTCACAAGTTTCGATCTTCGAACTCTGTAATAAGTACAGGTTGTTCTAAGCTAGGTGAATTCTAGAAAGTGCTCACGGATTATGTTTCTTCAAATCAGTTTTCTAGTTCCTGTAGTGATAGGCAGTCCACAATTCTTCAAATTCAGGAGTCATCTGACTTGGGTTCTTCTCTTGCAAGGCATGGTGACACACTTAAAGTACAAGATATGAATGTGATTTTGTGCTATTTTGGGAAACTAAGTAGATGACGGGAGCTTTATTAGGTGTTTGAGTGGTTGCAGCAGAATCAGAAGATCAATGTTGCATCATACAACAGTTATGTAAAATTTATGGGGAAGAGCCTCAGTTGTGTTGATGCTGTAGAAATGTACAAAAGCATCAAAAACAGGTCGATAAAGTATAATGTCTCAGTCTGTAATGCATTTCTTAGTTCTCTGATAAAAAAGGGAAAATCTGAGAGCAGTCTCAAACTGTTTACTCAAATAAAGTGAGATGGTTTAGTACCAAACGTTGTCACATATAGCATGCTTCTTGCAGGTTGTGCCAAAGTAAAGGACGGATACTATAAGGCACTAGAGCTGGTTCAGGAGCTGGAGTCTAATGGACTGCAAATGGATGTTGTGACTTATGGGTCACTCCTTTCTGTCTGTGCTTCACATAAAGAGTGCCATGAAGCTGCAAGGTACTTTCAGAAGATGATAGATGATGGTCATTCTCCTAATGTCTACCACTATAGCTTTTTGCTTAATGCTTACTCTGCTGACAGAAATTATGAGAAGGCTGAGGCATTGATTGAAGAGACAATGTCTACCACTATAGCTCTTTGCTTAATGCTTACTCTGCTGACATAAATTATGAGAAGGCTGAGGCCTTGATTGAAGAGATGAAATCTGCAGGTTTAGTATTAAATAAGACGTTGGGCATCCCGAAGCATAAGTTGGAGTTGGTTTGCACTTGGATTGTTTGGAAAGTGTTTGAGGTATGTAAAGCCCCTTTTCCTTTTGGCATATCCTAGTTCAAATTAGGCTTTGATATGATCCTCGAGGGAACTCTATTCCCGAAATCTGAGCTTGTGTACCGTCCTTGTTTATTACTTGGCACTCTTATGTTAATTTTATCATAATATTGACTCTTATATTTTTAAGGTTTGTAAGTTGCAAAATATGCAAAATTTGATAAATTTTGAAGAAATTTATTCTCTAATAATTTTAAAACTACAAATGTTCGTAGCTTTTGAAAGAAAGCTCGGATTACCTCGAAAGCTATTTTGAAATGCTCCGTAGGAGTTTGTATGATCTAGGGTGAGTATGTTCCTCGTAGGTTGGACCAGTTTGGGTTCCCATCGCCATGGGTCCCGCACCGCCCTTTTACGCGATTTTGATAATTCTTAAAAGAATTTGTAGAAAGTATTATTTTGATTTCAAGTATGGATATTTTACATATCTTTTGGATTTTTGATAAGTAATTTTATGCATATAATTTACTCACGATTCTGCTCGTGCCTATTGTGATATCGTTCATCAATTCTTGGACCGATTGTTATCGTGTGCATTATGATATATATATATACATACATTCCGGTGTTAGGTTGTATACGGCGGGTCAGTTTGCCCATGGGCCGACTTTGCTTAGACTTGGGTTATAAGGCACTAAGCTTTTGATATGTTGGTATTATGGCTTGTGAGTGCAGTGGTCTTCCCTGGCTCACTTATCGGCATTATGCCACTTCTGTATTATGACTTATGGGTGCAGTGGTCTTCCCTGGCTCACTTATCCTATGTTTGATCTGTAACGGAGACTTTGGAGATTTGAACTTTCTGGTGATATACTGTGGTATGGCGCAAGTTTTGGAGGTCGCCATCATTTCTGTGCGTTAGGCATGATTTGGGTATTTTACAAATAAACATTTTAATATTTTGGATATGCATTTGACTTTTATACTTTGGTTTGATTATTACTCTGATTTATATTCTGGACATTCTGCTTTACATGCTTGGTACGTAATCCTGTATTGACCGCCCTTGCTTTAGGGGCTGCGTTTCATGCCCACAGGTACCGACTGTCAGGACCTACCCAGGGCCCTGACCAGTGCCCGATAGGGACACTCTATACTCTTTTTCTTTTTAACCCTTGAGGATAACAACATGCGGAATTCTACCAAAAATTCGGCAGAGTTTCCTCTGTTTTACTGACTAACCTCACCTGCAAGAAAACACAGCCAGCTAATCCAGACAACATATAGA
>DF361284.1:26028-53292 GCA_000787875.1 Solanum virginianum | reverse complement strand
ATCGATATTTATTTGATAATCATGCATTCCCACCTTACTAAAATAAAAGAATAAATAAGAAATAATAAAATGACAAAAAAAATTCACAAAAGAAGTGAAATAATTAAAAAATAAAAAAAACTTTTTAGAAAAGAGAAAATTTAAAAATATTAACATTTTAAAAAAAATAATTTAACATAGCACAATTAAAAAAACAAAAAAGTATTTTAAAAATCGGAAAGAAAAAAGGCCAAATAAATAGAATAAAATTGTGAGACGAAGAAAAACAAAAAATATTATTTTAAAAGATCAAAAAGAAAAAGGCCAAAGGAAAAAAAGCAAGAAGAAGAAGAAGAAAAGGCCTAATGGCCACTACACAAAAAAAAAAAGAAATAAAGAAAAAAAATACAAAATAAATAAAAAGGGTCGAATGGCCAAGTGGACAAAAAGAAAAGAAAAAAAACCAAATAGTCCAAATGGTTGTTCCATGGCCATTTTCAGTAATAAAATAATAGTGGGCTATTTATTTGGTAAAAAGATTTTTTCAGTGGTTTGTGGGTGTAATTATCCTTTTTTTTTATTTCTCTCTTTATATACGTCCTCCACTTTTAAAATCATATTTCAACTTTATTTTCTATTGTACAAAAATAATGGACCAAAATCTAGAATGCAATAGGGAGAAATGATTCACCAGAACCAACAACTCCCCTTGTGCTTTCACATTGGTTAAGTATTTTGTGCACTCATGTCTCAATTTTTTTGTTTAATATACATGTTTGTTTTTCTTTATAATCAACCTATTTTGACATTCACACATATCTTTAATAAAATAAATTTATATAGCATAATTTTTATTGTGTTAATTATGGCAAGAAATATGTCACACCCCGACAGGGTACCCTAGAGGTGACCGTCAGTCAGAGACTATTGCTAGTCCCCAAGCAAACCACTTGGCCTCACCACGTTCATTAAATCTGAATTTAATATATTAGCGGAAGATTGAAAATAATAAAAGATGGACAAACTAAATATAGGTAATCAAATCAATAAGACTAGTATGAAAGGGCCCAAAACAAAATCCAAATCAAACTAATCGACTCTAGTCTATGAAGCCTCTATCAAACTGTTCAATGGTTCCAATGTTAGATCCATGACTATGTCATGATCCAAGCCTACGGCCTAGATGTGACATGGCGAATGAGGAACTCGAAGGACCCCCAAACAAGCCTCTTAGCATATCATATCCATATCATTGGTTGCGGAAACAAAATAAGATAACAAAAAAGCAACAATAGAACATAAGGGAAGCGGGAATAAGGGAATCTTTCTTAATAGCACAAGCATAATAGGAGTCAAGCTCATTAATACAAACCAACGTAATATCCAACGACGCCTATACTTGTAGATGGGGCGGGGACCAAGACATCTCTCGGGCTCACCCTCATAGATAAGTATCCAAAAATATAAGATAAAGGCTTAACATAGACATCAAAGGAAATAGATATCGTCCCCAGATATGAGGACTCACCAACAACTAGCTTCGATGTTTCGGCTAGCCATGTGGAGGAGGAGGATCAAAAGGAGCTCTGATTCCTACATAATAATATCATGCCAGCATAGAGTATGGATTAGTACTTGGAATGCACTAAGTATACGGGGTGCAATGCAACAAGAATCATAAGCCATAAAAAACAAGATGCATAATCATAATCAATTGACTTAAGCTCCAAATGAAATGTTTAGTCAATGCTTATATTAAAACATGCTTGAGAATAATCATACTTGCATAACTTGCTCAACTCATTAAGTGATGTGAATAGCTTATCCAAATACCTTGTACTAGAGGGTGAGGAATATAGCATAGGTCATAATCCCTTCTAGTAAGTAATGGATAGTACATGAGGGTTGAGATATAACATAGGTCATAACCCCTTCATGTAGGCATAAGATGATGCATAATATTAAATCGTACATGAGGGTACACACAACATAGTCATAACCCCTTCATGTAAGCACTAGGTAGTGCATAGTATTAAGTCATACATGATGGTGAGGCACACAACGTAGTTCGTAACTCTTTCATGTAGACATTTGCCTTACTATACTAGTGGATCAATCTAGTTCATGTTATCATGTTTGGTTTGCCTTGGAAAGTAGACCACACTTTGCCGGGGGGTATCATGCCTGGTCACTTGTACTAAAGGAGCATCATGCCTTGGATTCCAAGTTGTAGCTGCTTGGTCTATGTCAATTGAGGCCTCTTCCCATATATGTATGGTCTATTATGGAATTTAAATATTGTACAAGCATATTTTATTGCAAGCATTGATCATGCATGTCATATTGAGATTATATATCCATTGATTATGATTATGCATTTTGAATATTATAACTTATGCGTTTGATATATTGAACTCCGCATACTTAGTATATTCCAAGTACTAACGCATACTCTATGTCTATATGATATTACTATGTAGGGACTAAAGCTCCTTGTGATCATCCTCCTCCACGTGGCAAGTATGGTTCTTCAAAGAAAGCTTTGGTGAGTCCTCAATTCCAAGGACAATATCTACTTTATTTATGTTATGTTGAGACTTGTCCCTTATATTGGATACTTATTATTATGAGGGTGATACCAGAAAGTGTCTTAGCCCACGCTCCATTCTAAAGTAGAGGTGTTATTGGATACTAAGTTTGTATATATTTTTGAGTTGACTCTTTGAAATGCCCCACAAACGCCCCAAAAATGTGCTTTGAAAATGTCCTTAATTGTAATTTCCATATATCTCAAAATTCGTACATGATATTAAAAATATGACTTTATATTCTTGATCGGGAGGCAACATTGAGTGAGAAATGGATATAATCTCGATTTTACAAGACCCGTACCAAAAAATAATTTTTAAAAATTTTCAATTTCCAGTAGTTGTCCGTGATGGCTCTGCAATGCGAACCTATCGCGGAGCAGTGTTGTGACTTCCTTATTTTTTTTGTTTCAGCCAAAGGCTTTGGGGTTATATCCCCATGCCCATCTAAGCATATAAGCACCTATACTTAGCGATATTTCAACTTTATATCACTCAAGACCCTCTCAAAACCCTCTCCAACACCTAGCCAAATATTTTCTCAAAATTCAAGTGTCTCAAGCTTAATTTTGGATCTCAAGAGCTCTATTTAAGCTTCAATTCTCCTTCAAGTCTACATCAAGAAAACCCATGTTTGAGGTACATGGATTTCATCCATTGAGTCCTTTCACCCATGGAGCCCAATCTTCCTATCTTATGAAAATTTGCATATTTTCAAGTTGTATTATGGATTATAAGCATGAAATATATTGGGGTTCTATAAAATATTAATTAAATATGCATGTCTATCTATCTCAAACTTATACTATGAGTTGGTTTTATCTATTGAGACTATGTATGTTTTGATCTATGAAACTATGATCTATTATAAGATTTGGTGATGGATTTTAAGGTGTTTTATATGAGGGTTTTACTATATGTTGGTGGGTTGATTTACATTGAATTTTCTCATATTATTTCACTCTTATATTGTATAATTTTGAACTAGTATTCCACACCCACAAAGTGTTTGATAAAATGTCTTTTCAAGGATTCTTAGAGTTATTGATGGTCTATTGTATGATTTATGAGTCAAGTGACTTTATGATAATTTTGGGCTTTTAGAAGATGTATTGAATTCATGAAAATGTCTATGATGTTGTAATTCTTGATTAATCCCTTTTTAAAAAAATTTACCTCTTGTGAGCCTTTGATGTTAATGCAAGGGTAATGTTTGATGATGATCTATTCTTATATTTTAAAGTTAGGCTCACCATTAGAGGTCAAAGATGTTTTAGAGCTACTCGTGTTATGATTCTATGTTCATTACAAGTTACTAAAGATATGATTATTTTAATTATTCTGTGGGATTAGGCTTAACACTGATGGATGGAGGGTTTGTTATCTTTCCTTAAACTATTTGCCAACATTGGATTATACTTTACCCTTGCTTTACTTGTAGATCCATTTAGTGCACTCTCCCTTTGAATTCTTCCCAAAATGGGTCATGTTCCTATAAGGCGAAGTTTTCCCTGAAATCCTTTTCAAAATGGGTCATGTTCCTGTAAGGAGGGTTACTTTATACAAAATTGGGTCATGTTCCTGTAAGTTTGAAGTATGATTTACCTTGGCAAGTAGACCACCTCTTAACTGATGAGGGGTAGTCATTGGGATTCCAAGTTGTAGCTCACTTGGTCTTATTCTTTGTCAGTTGAGGTCTCTTCCCACATATGAATTATATTCTATGTAAGTGGAATGATTTATAAACATGTTTTACTTCAAGCATTGATCATGTATGCCATATTAAAATTATGCTATCTGTTGACTATGATTATGCTTTTTGACTATATGGGCTTATATCTTATTGCATTGAATCCTATATAGTTAGTTCATTCAAATGTACTAACACATACTTTATGTCTACATGATATCACCATGTAGGCACCGACTTATGCTTTGAGCTTGACTCTTGAGTATTTTATGATTACCAAAGACTTCCGTTAGTCCCGTTTCCCTTTTTATATTATCTCTTGTTGTTGTTCACTTGCTTCCATGACCAAGGATATGTGATTGATATACTAAGAGGCTTTTTTGGGTCCCTTTAGGCTCCTATTCGCTGTGTCACATCTAGGGCCTAGGCTTGGTTCGTGACAAATTTGATATCAGAGATCCAACACACCGCATCGATTAAGAGTCTTATTCATGGTTGTGAAGCGTGCCACAACTATGAGTAATAGGCTATGAGGCATTTTAGAAAATATTTCACTTCTTCATGATCTATCTCGTGCGATAGATTTTAGTCCCCTTAAAACTTATTCTTGATTCTGAACCATTATATTTTAGAACATGTCTTAAGCTATTCAGGACGGTGACATTTCCAATGCAGAGGTTCGCAATGCTCTATAGATATTGGCCAAAGGTGTGACCACCAACTCAACCAATTGGTGGGCACTCCCGAGAGCTCAAATGATAGAAGAGGGGAGAAAAAGTCTAAGAGGGCCTGAGTTGAGGGTGCTTCATCTTGTACTAGACTATGGATGCCCAAGTGCCTAAAGAAAAGGACCCATTTTGCCACTTGTCAAGGGTGTGGCAAGAAACACCAAGGGAGGTGGTTAGCGGGGATTGCTGATTGATTCAAGTGTGGTGGTGTTGGGCATAAGATAAGGGGTTTCCTAGTGTCATCAAAGGAAGGGAGAAAAAGGACACAATTTGAAGGGAGACTCCCATATGCTAAGCCCATTAGCAATGGTGGGATGACCCGTCCTAAGTACCCAAAATGTGGGAGAAATCATAATGGTACATATTTGAGGAACAGAGGTGCATACTTTAGGTGTGGCAAGATGGGCTATAAGATTGGTGGCTGTGCATATGTTCAAAAAAAGGGTAAAGGTCTGGTGCTCAAGCTATTTCTCTGTACCATAAGTATGGGAATCACCATCCGGGAGATTGTTTGGCCAGTTTGAGTGCACGTTTTGAGTGTGGTGCAAAGGATCATGAGTCTGGACATTGTTCATAGGTTACTAAGGACTATGAGGATGACCATTGACATGTGCAACCATACTCCTCTAGAAGTCACTAGACTTGGCTTGGTGCTTCAAAGGTATGTTAGAGGTTTTCGATTTTAATGTGTATGCATTGATAGACCCAGGTGCCACTCTTTCTTTTAATACTCCTTTTGTTTCCAAAAAGCTTCATGTTACTCCTGAATTATTGTGTGAACCTTATGAAGTGTCTACCCCTATTGTTTTTTTCTTTTATTACTCCTTTTGTTTCCAAAATGCTTCATGTTTATCTCAAATTATTGTGTGAGTCTTATGAAGTATCTATCCCCGTTCATGAGTCCATTGTTGCTAGAAGAGTCTATAGAAATTGTCCCATGTTCATTTTGCATAAAATCTTGCCTTATAATTTTGTTGAGTTAGATATGGTAGATGTTGATATCATTCTTGGGAAGGATTGGTTGCATGCATATTATGCTTCTATTGATTGTAGAACTCGTAGGGTTAAATTCTAATTCCCCAATGAGCTCGTGCTTGAGTGGGAAAGTCGTGATGTGGTGGTCAAGGGTAGATTTATTTTTTGTCTTAAAGCCCAAAAGTTGATTTCTAAGAGTTGTCTCTATCATTTTGTGAGGGTTAGGGATGTTGAGTCCAAAGTCCTTTCTTTTGAGTCAGTTCTGGTTGTTAATGAGTTTCTTGATGTCCTTCTCGATATTTTGAATTTGTGACAAAGTCTTTTGCTTGACCAATGCCCCAATTATGTTTATGGATCTCATGAATAGGGTCTTTAGACCCTACCTTAATATGTGTGTGGTAGTTATGGATAGTTTATTGATTTATTTTCAGAATGAAGAAGAGCTTGTGAGTCATTTGAGGGTGATGTTGCAAATCTTAAGAGAGGAGAGGTTGTATACTAAATATGAAAAATGTGAGTTTGGTTGAAAGAGGTTGCATTTTTGGTACATGTGGTATTGGGTGATGGTATTAAGGTTGATCCTAAGAACACAGAGGTGATTAGGAATTGGCCTAAACCTTTGACTCCATCAAACATTAGAAGTTTCTTGGGTTTGGCGAGTTATTACCGGAGGTTTGTAAATAGTTTCTCTTCTATTGTTTCTCCTATGACTAAGTTAACACAAAAGAAGGTCAAATTTGTATGGACTTGTGAGTGCAAAAAGAGTTTACAAACTTTGGAAGATAAGCCTGTCTCCGCTCCTATCTTATCTCTACCAGAAGGGTTGGAAGGGTTTTTTGTATATTGTGATGCCTCAAGAATTGGTTTGGGGTATGTTTTGATATGAAGTGGTAAGGTGATTGTGTATGCCTCTAGACAACTTAAGGTGCATGAGAAGAATTATCCCATCCATGATCTTGAATTGGTGGTCGTACTAATTGCTTTGAAAATTTGGTGTCACTACTTGTATGGGGTTCATGTTGATGTGTTTTTCGACTACAAGTGTCTCCAATATGTGTTCACCCAAAAAGATCTTAACTTGAGACAAAGAAGGTGGTTAGAGCTCCTTAATGATTATGAGAGTCTCCAATATATGTTCACCCAAAAAGATCTTAACTTGAGACAAAGAAGGTGGTTAGAACTCCTTAAAAATTATGATATGAGTGTGCATTATCACCCAGGCAAAGCTAATATTGTGGCCGATGCTCTAAGTAGGGTGTCTATGGGTAGTCTAGCTTATGTTGATGATGGTGGCAAAGAGGTGGTTAGAGAGGTTCATCGGTTGGCTAGATTGGGGGTTAGGTTGGATGAGGTTGATAATGGGGGTGTGGTGGTTGTTGATGGTTCTAAATCTTCTTTGATTGAGGAGGTTAAGGCAACACAAGATCTTGATCCCGCCTTGCTAGAGTTGAGGGCCTTGGTGAAAGATTGTAGAGTTGGAGGTTTTCTCTCTGGGGGGAGATGGTACTCTTAGGTACCAAGGTAGGTTGTGTGTTGCTAATGTTGGTGACTTGAGGGAGTTGGTTTTGAGAGAGGCTCATGTTTTATCCTATTTTGTTCTTCCCGATTCCATGGGAATGTATAGAGGCTATGGGGAGGTATCTTGGTGAGGTTGGTGTGTTGGCTTTGTTTGTATTGGATTTTTTTATGAAAGTTTTGGAGGAGGTGAGGTTGATAAGGGAAAGGTTTGAGACGGCTCAAGGTGGGCAAAAGTTATATTTCGATGTGAGAAGGAGAGATCTTGAGTTTAAGGTTAGTGATTGGGTTTACTCAAAGGTCTCACCCATGAAGGGTGTGGTACGGTTTGGAAAGAAAGGGAAATTAAGACCAAGTTTGTGGGTCCTTTTAGGGTGTTGAGGAAGATTGGTAAGGTACCCTACGAGTTGGAGTTGCGATTGATATGCGCATGATTCATCCGGTCTTTCATGTGTCTATGTTAAGGAAGTATATGGGTGACCCAAGTTCTATTGTGCCTTTAGATGTTGTGGGTGTTGTAGAAGATAATTTGACCTGTGAGGAGGTCTGAGTGGATATTTTTGATAGGTAAGTGAAGAGGTTGAGAAACAAAGATGTAGCTTCTGTCAATGTTCTTTGGAGGAACCAACAAAGTCGAATGTGTCACTTGGGGAGCCGAAGCGGATATGAAGAAGCGATATTTGTACCTCTTTCATTCTATTCAAGCCTAAGATAGAAAATTAAGACCTATCTATGATTTCAGGTCCTAAGTTTCAGCCCTCATATCATGTTGCATGCATTCATGTTTATGGTAACAAGTTAACAATGACTTTAACATTTATGTTGAGATTTAAGTGTAATTGTTGCATTCATATTGGGCTGAAATCTTCATGTTTATGTCTCTTATGTAAGTTTCTTTGACATTCAGGGATGAATGTTCCCAAGGGGGAGATATTGAAACGCCCAAAAAAAGTGCTTCGAAGATGTCCTTAATCATAATTTTCATATATCTCAAAATTAGTGTGTGACATCGCAAATCTAACTTCATATTCTTGATTAGAGGGCAAAATTGAGTGGGATATGGGTATAACCCTGTTTTTAGAGGACCCGTAGCAAAAAAATGATTTTCAAAAACTTCCAATTCCAGTGGTTGTCCCCATGGCTCCGCGATGCGACCTATCATAGAGCAGTGTTGTGACTTTCTTATTTTATCTGTTTTGGCCTAAGGCTTTGGGGTCAAAACCCCATGCCCACCTATGCATAAAACCACCTATACTTAGCCATATTTCAACTTTATATCACTCAAGCCCCTCTCAAAAACCTCTCCAACACGTAACCAAATATTTCCTCCAAATTCAAGTGTCTCAAGCTTAATTCTGGATCATCTCAAGAATTCTATTCAAGCTTCAATTCGCCTTCAAGTCTACATCAAGAAAACCCTTGCTTGAGGTATGTGGATTTCATCCGTTGGGTCCTTTCATCCATGGAGCCCAATCTTCCTATCTTATGAAAATTTGCATGTTTTCAAGTTGTATTATCTATGGGTATCTTTTATTATGGATTATAAGCATAAAATATGTTGGAATTTTATGAAATGTTAATTAAATATGCATTTCTATCTATCTCTAACTTATATTATGCGTT
The DNA here is from genome assembly GCA_000787875.1 of Solanum virginianum. Taxonomy (NCBI): domain Eukaryota; kingdom Viridiplantae; phylum Streptophyta; class Magnoliopsida; order Solanales; family Solanaceae; genus Solanum; species Solanum virginianum. Next base: position 44,194 of record DF361284.1, on the reverse strand, counting down.
GGTTTTGTCTATTGAGACTATATATGTTTTGAGCTATGAAACTATGATCTATTATGAGATTTGATGATAGATTTTATGGTATTTTACATGAGGGTTTTACTATATGTTGGTGGGTTGATTTAAATTGAATTTTCTCATATTATTTCAGTCTTGAATTGTATGATTTTGAATTAGCATTCCACTCCCACAAAGTGTTTGATAAATTATCTATTCAAGGATTCTTAGATTTATTGAGGATCTATTGTATGATTTATGAGTCAATTGACTTTATGATCATTTTGGGCTTTCAAAAGATGTATTGAATTCATGAAAAATCTCTATGATGTTGTAATGTCGGAATAAGCCCTTTTTCAAAGATTATATCTCTTGTGAGCCTTTGACGTTAATGTAAGGGTAATGTTTGATGATGATCTATTCTTATGTTTTAAAGTTAGGCTCACCATTAGAGGTCAAAGATGTTTTAGAGCTACTCTTGTTATGATTCTATGTTTATTACAAGTTACTAAAGATATGATTATTACAATTTTTCTGTGAGATTAGCCTTAACACAGATGGATGGAGGATTTGCTCTCTTTCCTCAAATTATGTGCCAACATAGGAGTATACTTTACCCTTGCTTTACTAGTGGATCCATTTAGTGCACTCTCTCTTGGAATTCTTCCTGAAATGGGTCAGGTTCCTATAAGGTGAAGTTTCCCCTAAATTCTATTCCGAAATGGATCATGTTCCCATAAGGAAGGTTACTTCATACGAAATTGGGTCATGTTCCCATAAGTTTGAAGTATGGTTTACCTTGGCAGGTAGACCACCTCTTTACCGATGAGGGGTAGTCATCAAGATTCCAAGTTGTAGTTCGCTTGGTCTTATTCTTTGTTGATTGAGGTCTCTTCTCACATATGTATTATAATCTATGTGAGTTAATGATTTATAAGCATGTTTTACTTCAAGCCTTGATCATGCATGCCACATTGAAATTATACTGTCTATTTATTATGATTATGCATTTGACTATATAGGCGTATATGTCTTGTTACATTGAATCCTACATACTTAGTACATTCAAATGTACTAACGCATGCTTAATGCATCATCCTCCATATAGCTGGTGAGATTATTCAAAGATAAGCTTGGTGAGCCCTTAAGTTCGGGGACTCTATCTACTTTCTTTTGTTATCTCTAAGACTTCTTTATGTTGAATATTTGATACTATAGGGGTGAGCCTGGAAAGTATCTTGGACCCCACTCCGATCTATGTCAGACGCGTTGTTTTAACAATCGATGTACTTATGCTTTGAGGTTGACTCTTGAGTATTTTCTGATCATCAAAGACTTCCTTTAGTTCCATTTCCCTTTTTATATTATCTCTTGTTGTTATTCATTTTGCTTCCGCGACTAAGGATGTGTGATTGATATGCTAAGAGGCTTGTTTGGGTCCCTTCCTGCTCCCATTCACTGTGTCACGTCTAGACCCTAGGCTTGGGGTCATGAAACTCTTCTTATTTTTATATATTTATGAAAGACTTCCTTTAGTTCCGTTATTTCCCTTTTTATACTTGACTCTTGTTGATGTTTATTTTCATTTACGCAACCAAGGATGTATACAAGATATGCTAAGAGGCTTATTAGGGATGTCTTCGGACTTTCCATTTGCTATGTCACATCTAGGCCCTAGGCTTGGGTCGTGACAAGCTTGGTATGAATGTACTAGGTTCTTAATAGTCTTGAAAAATCCAACACACCCCATTGATTAAAGTCTTATTCATGGTTGTGAAGCGCGTCATAACTATGAATGGGAGGCTATGAGGCGTTTAAGAAATGTTTCACTTCTTTATGATATATATCATGCTTTAGATGTAAAGATAAGGCTTTACCCACCTAATGAATGCTCTTTGCTCTTCTAGATCATGCCGCTACCAAGAGGAAGACTAAGGAGAGCTCATACATCCGAGGAGCAACTGACCCCTCCCGCTCCTCAAGCTCCTCAAGATAGAGGGGTAGCCCAAGATGAGTTTTAGGATGCCATCACGATGTTGACCCCTGCTATGACTAACCAAATGAACCAAGGGGCCCAAGCCCCTCATGCTCCTGCTCCGGCCTCAAGGGTGAGGGATTTCACATGGATGAATCCTCCGGAGTTTCATGGGTCCAAGGCAGAGGAGGATCCCAAGAGTTCCTCGATAAGGTATATAAGATGCTATCTATCATAGGGGTCAATTCAGAGGAGAAAGCAAAATTAGCGGCCTACTAACTCAAAGGTGTGGCCCAAATTTGGTTTACTTAATGGATATTGGAGAGGAGAAAAGATGATGCTATTCCTTGGGAGGAGTACAAAGCTACCTTCCTCAACTGGTTCTTCCCTATTGAGTTAAGAGAGGCTGAGATGATGGAGTTTATGAACCTCAAGAAAGGTGCTATGAGTTTGAGGGAGTATGCCCTCAAGTTCAACAAGTTTTCTAAGTATGCTCTCATTTGGTGGTTGACCCTATATCAAGGATGAACAAGTTTGTGTCTGGAGTGTTCGAGTTGTGAATGAAGAGTGTTGTACCGCTATGCTAGTGAGTGGTATGGACTTGTCTTAACTTATGACATATGCCGAATAACTTGAGAGGGAAAAACTTAGAAAGAGGAGAAGTAGGGAGTCTAAGAGGGCTCGATTTGAGGGTGTTTTCCAAGGTTCTAAGGATGGTCGGTTTCCACAAGATCACAAGTTCCAAGGCCAAGGGTCCTCCAATGCTCCTAACAAGAGGTTTGCTAATGATGGGGTGTCCAACCTAAGATTCTAAGGTGGAAATAGTGGGATGACCTATCCTAAGTGCCAAAAGTGTGGGAGAAACAATAGTGGTCCATATTTGATGTACTCTAATGCTTGCTTTGGTTATGGTTAAGTGGGTCACAAGGTTATTGATTGTCAATATGCTTAAAACAAGGGTAGAGATGGTCATCCTTAAGGCCAAGGTTTTAATGTGGGTCAAAGGGAAAAGGGAGGCCAACAAGGGGATCCTCCAAGGCAAAATAGGTTCTATGCTCTCCAAGGAAGGCAAGGAGTGGATGAGGTGCCCGATGTTGTTACTGGTATATTAAAGGTTTTAGCTTATAATGTGTATGCTTTGATAGATCCAGGTGCCACTCTTTCTTTTATTACTCCTTTTGTTGCCAATAAGCTCCATATGCGTCCCGAATTGTTGTGTGAACCTTATGAAGTGTCTACCCCCGTTGGTGAGTCTATTATTTATTACTAAAGGAGTCCATAGAGATTGCCCCATGTCCATATTGCACAAAGTCTTCCCTTGTGATTTCGTTGAACTTGATATGGTGGATTTTGATATTATTCTAGGGATGCATTGGATGCATATCATGCTTCCATTTATTGTAGGACCCGTAAAAATAGATTCCAATTACCTAATGAACCCATCTATGAGTGGGAAAGTTGTAGTATGGTGGTCAAAGGTAGATTTATTTCTTGTCTTAAAGCCCAAAAATTGGTTTCTAAGGGTTGCATTTATCACCTTGTAAGGGTTAGAGATGTTGAGTCTGAAGTCCTTCCTATTGAGTCGATTCCGGTGGTCAATGAGTTTCTTGATATCTTTCCCCATTAGCTTCTCGGTTATCCTCCCAAAAGCGAAATAGACTTTGGTATAGACCTCCTCCCCCATACACAATCCATTTTCATTCCTCCTTACCGTATAGTCCCGGCAGAGTTGAAGGAGTTGAAGGATCAATTGAGGGATTTGTTGGAGAAGGGTTTCATAAGGCCTAACATGTCACCTTAGGGTGCACCAATGTTGTTTGTAAAGAAAAACGATAGCTCCTTTAGAATGTGCATTGATTACCGGCAATTTAATAGAGTCACTATAAAGAAAACGTACCAAGGATTGATGACCTTTTTAATCAACTACAAGGGGCTAGTCACTTTTTTAAGATTGATCTTTGGTACGGATACCACCAAGTGAGAGTGAGGGAGTATGATATTCCCAAGATAGCTTTTCAAACTAGGTATGGGCATTTTGAATTTGTTGTAATATCTTTTGGCTTGAGTAATACACCGACTATATTTATGGATCTCATGAATAGGGTCTTTAAAACCTACCTTGATATGTTTGTGGTAGCCATTATTGATGATATATTATTTTATTCCTGGAGTGGGGAAGAACATATGAATCACTTAAAGGTGGTGTTACAAATCTTGAGGAATGAGATGTTGTTTGCTATATATGAAAAGTGTGAATTTTGGTTGAAAGAGGTTGCTATTCTATGGCATGTGGTGTCAGGTGATGACTTTAAGGTGGATCCTAAGAAGACGAAGGTAATAAGAAATTGGCCTAGGCCCTTGATTCCGATGGATATTAGGGGTCTCTTGGGTTGGCAGGTTATTATGAGGTTTGTGAATGGTTTCTCTTCTATTGCTTCCCCTATGATAAACTTGACCCAAAAGAAGGCAAAATTTGTTTGGACCGATGAATATGAAAAGAGTTTTCGAACTTTAAAAGACAGGCTTATCCCCACTCCTATCTTGGCTTTACCAGAAGGGTTTGTGGTTTATTGTGATGCCTCAAGGATTGGTTTGGGGTATTTTTTGATACAAAATGGCAAGGTTATAGCATATGCCTCTAGACAACTTAAGGTGCATGAACGAAATTATCCCACCCATGATTATGAATTGGCGACCGTGGTGTTTGCTCTGATTGGCATCACTATTTGTATAGGGTTAATGTTGATGTGTTTACCGACCACAAGAGTCTCTAATATGTGTTCACATAAAAGGATCTTAACCTGAGACAAAGAAGGTGGTTAGAACTCCTTAAGGATTATGATATGAGTGTGCATTATCATCCCGGCAAAGCTAATGTTATGGCCGATGCTCTATGTAGGATGTCCATGGGTAGTCTAGCTCATATTGAGGTTGGTAACAAGGAGGTGGCTAGAGAAGTTCACCAGTTGGCTAGGTTGGGGGTTAGGTTGAAGGAAGTTGAAAATGGTGGTATAGTAGTGGTTGATGGTTCCAAATCTTCTTTCATTAAGGAAGTCAAGTCAAAACAACACCTTGACCCTGCCTTGCTAGAATTGAAGGCTTTGGTGAAAGATGGTAAAGTGGAGGTTTTCTCCCAAGATAGAGATGGTGCCCTTAGGTACCAAGGTAGGCTGTGTGTGCCTAATGTTGATGACTTGAGGGAGTTGATTTTTAAGAAGTCCTATAATTCATCCTATTCTATTCACCCCAGTTCCACAAAGATGTACAGAGACTTGAGGGAGGTATACAGGTGGGGTGCTATGAAGAGGTATATTGCAAAGATTGTAATTGGTTGTCACAATTACCAACAAGTGAAAGCCAAACATCAAAGGTCGGGTGGCCCTAGCCCAATATATAGAAATTCCTACTTGGAAATGGGAAGAGATCAACATAGATTTTGTGGTTGGGTTGCCTAAGACTAAGAAAGACTCTGATTCTATATGGGTTATTGTGGATAGAATGATAAATTTGTCTCACTTTCTACCGGTAAAATGACATGTGGTGCTGATGATTATGCCAAGTTATATATTAATAATTGGCTAGATTGTATGGGGTATCCTCGTCTATCATTTTGGATCATGGTACTCAATTCACTTCTCATTTTTGGAGATCTTTCCAAAAGGATCTTGGTAACAATGTCAAGCTTAGCACAACTTTTCATCCTCAAATGGATGGCTAAGCTGAAAGGACTATCCAAACTTTTGAGGATATTCTAGGGCTTGTGTTTTGGAGTTCCAGGGCAGTAGGGATGAACATCTTCCACATATTGAGTTTACTTACAATAATAGCTACCACTCTAGTATTGGCATGGCTCCCTTTGAAGATTTATATGGTAGGCATTGTAGATCCCCGGTTGGGTAGTTTGATGTTGGGGAGATGGTTTTGTTGGGCCCCAATTTGGTTATGGAAGCCTTGGAGAAGGTGAGGTTAATAAGGGAGAGATTGAAGATGGCCTAAATTAGACAAAAGTCCTACTTCGATGTGAGGAGAAGAGATCTTGAGTTTAAGGTTGGTAATTGGGTTTACTTAAAAGTCTCACCCATGAGGGGTGTGGTCTGGTTTGGTAAGAAAGGGAAATTGAGCCTAAGGTTAGTGGGTCCTTATAGAATTTTGAGGAGAGTTGGTAAGGTTGCATATGAATTGGAGTTTCCTATGAAGATGAATATGGTTCATTCGGTCTTCTATGTATCTATGTTGAGGAGATGTGTTGGTGACCAAAGTGTTATAGTGCCCTTAGAGGTTATGGGTGTTGTGTAGGATAATTTTACCTATGAGGACGTCCCGGTGGAAATATTGTGTAGGCAAGTGAAAAGGTTAAGGAACAAAGATTTAGCATCGGAGGTCCTTTGGAGGAATCAAGAAGTTGAAAGTGCCACACGGGAAGCCGAGGGGGACATGAAAAAGTGATATCCATATCTCTTTCACTCTACTCAAGTCAAAGGTAATAAATTAAGTCCCATTTATGATTTCAAGTCTTAAGTTTCATCGCTCATGTCATTTTGCATGTATTCATGTTCATGGTAACAAGTTTATGGTGATTTTTGACATTGACGTTGGGACTTCTTGAAATTGATGTTTAAGTGCATTTGTTGCATTTATTTCAGGCTTAAATCTTTACAACTACTTCTCTTATGCTTGTTTCTTTGACATTTGGGGATGAATATTCCCAAGGAGGAGATATTGAAATACCCCTCATGTGCTTCGGAATGCCCCATAATCATAATTTTTATATATCTCAAAATCTGTGCATGATTTCAAATATCTTACTTCTTATTCTTGATCAGGATAAAAATTGAGTGGGGAATAGGTATAACTCGGATTTTAGAAGACCCGTAGTGAAAAATAATATTTGGTAATTTTTGAATTCTAGTGGTTGTCCGAGCCCATGCCGCGATGCGCCTGGGGTGCGGCCTAGTGCATTTTCTGCCCTATTTTTCCATAACCCAATGCCCATTTAATCATGACATCTTCCATACTTAGCTATTTATTAACTCTATAACTCTCAAAACCCTCTTTAAAACGTCTCCAAGACTATCAAATCTCTCATACAAATTCAAGGATTCCTAGCTATTTATTAACTCTATAACTCTCAAAACCCTCTTTAAAACGTCTCCAAGACTATCAAATCTCTCATACAAATTCAAGGATTCCAAGCTCAATTTTGGATCTCAAGAACCATCTCAAGCTTCAAGTCTCCTTCAAGTTCGTTTCAAGAAATTCAAGGTTTAAGTTCGTTTGTGGGTCTTCATCCATGAGTCCTTCCACCCATGGACCGCAACCTTCTCTTTTTATTAAAATTGCATGATTTCTAGTTGTATTACCTTTGGGTATCTTTTATTATGAAGTATGAACATAAATTATGTTGGGGTTTTATCAAGTGTTGATTTATTATGTGTGAATATCTATTTTAAGCTTATTCCGTGAGTTTATTTATTACTATTTAGATTATGTATGATTTGAGCTATGAAAACTATGAACTATGATGGACTTTTGAGATGGATTTCATGATACCCAAATTATGATTTGATCATTCATGTCATATTGAGATTATATATCCATTGATTATGATTATGCATTTTGAATATTATGGCTTATGTCTTTGATAAATTGCACCCCGTATACTTAGTACATTCCAAGTACTAACGCATACTCTATGCCTACATGATATTACCATATAGGGATTGGAGCTCCTTTCGATCATCCCCTCCACGTGGCTAGTACGGTTCTTTGAAGAAAGCTTTGGTGAGTCCTTAATTCTGAGCACAATATCTACTTTTTGCATGTTATGTTGAGACTTGTCCCTTATGTTGGATACTTATTATTATGAGGGTGAGCCCGGGAGGTGTCTTAGCCCCCGCTCCATTCTAAAGTAGAGGTGTTGTTGGATACTAAGTTTGTATATATTTTTGAGATTGACTCTTCTTATGTTTCTATGTTTATGAAAGACTTCCCTTAGTCCCATTCCCTTTCTATACTTGACTCTTGTTGATGTTGATTTTCATTTCCGCAACCAAGGATGTGTACAAGGTATGCTAAGAGGCTTGTTTGGGATGTCTTCGGACTTCTCATTCACCGTGTCACGTCTAGGTCCTAGGCTTGGGTCTTGACAAGAACATTTGTCTTGCAAATCATGCAATATCCATTCATCAACATAAGATTCATAATCATGCAAACTTACTCAAACATGGTGGGTATGCATACTTATGCTTAAAATCATGCAATTTAGTAGTATAGGACAAGAAGGAGTAAAAATCAATTTAATTTGAAGTTATTTAAATCAACTCACCAGTCATAGTAGTAAAACCCCAATTCGAGTATCTTGAAATTCCATCTCAAAATTTACCTTCATTCATAGTTTCATAATTCACATCCTGCATAACATCAATAGACATAATTCATGAAAAAAACTTCAATAGATATTCATGCATAGTTCATCAATACTTGAGGAATCCAAACCCCAATCATATCTATAATGCATAATCAAGTTTACTCATACATTATTCAACATAAAAATCATAAAATTTGATAAAGAGAGGAGGTTTGGGTTCATCGATGGAAGGAACCCATGTATGAAACCCACATATCTAAACTTGAGACTTTCTTGAAATTGACTTAAGCAAGACTTTAGGTTTGTGTTGGGTTCTTGAAATCCAAAACTTGTTCTTGAGATCCTTGAATTTGAATGGAGGATTTGATGATGTTTTGGAGAGGATTTGAGAGGGTTTTTATGAGTTCTAGAATTGAAAATGGCTAAGGATGGAGGATTTCATGTTTAAATGGGTATTAGGTTATTACCCAAATGCCTTAGGACGAAGTAGAAAAAACAGGGGAAAAATTATACTGGTTTGCGCCCTAGGTGCGATGCTGACCAGACGCACACTTCAAGTTACATTGTGCCGCTGCCTGGGCACGCATGCACACTATTTTTAGTTCTCATTGTGAAAATTATTTTTCACTACGGGTCTTGTAAAATTCAAGGGCGGTGCGCATGTACACTATTTTTGGTTCCCATTACTAAACTTATGTAATTTTCATGACGGGTCTTCTAAAATTTGGAGCTACCCTTTTCCCACACAATTTTTCCGTGAACAAGAATATGAAGTCGGATTTTTGAAATCATGCATGATTTTTGAGATATTCGAAAAATACACTTATGAGATATTCGAAAAATACAAACTATCTCAAATCAAGGAAACCAAATCGAAAGTCATAAACTCAAAAGCTAAATGAAGTAGATAATATGCATTCTTCAAAATAAGTGAGGACTCACAAATCAACTGAGAAATAGAAAAGATATTCAAAGGAGCATATGTGGATGATCTCTACTACCTATCCTAGCATTATTAAATAATAACGGTTCAAATAGACATTAGTATGTGGAATGTACGAGTATGTAAAATGGAAAAATGAAACAGATACACAATAGAATACATTCATCTCAAAATACTCAGTTAGAATGTCATAAGTCTAAAGAAAGAATAAAGACTAGACAATGACCAATCATAGATAATCCCATTCAATGCAATCTACTCTAATCAGAGTACTATCAAGACATATTTGGGAGTTTCTCTAGCTGACAGCCATCACCTATGACCTGGTGATGATACAATGAAATAGTGTCATTTTTCACTCATCCAATACCTTGCCAAGGTAAAGGACACTTAACAATCAATCAAGCCACTTTAAGGACTTTAGAGGTATGAACTATATCAATCATCATATGTTGGGAGCATTGTTATTGAGTTCATTTTGGACTTATACTTACTCAATTCGATGCTCAATACTCCTCTAAATACTCAATGTTCATAAAATAATCAATCCAATCAATGATTCTCTTAAGGACACTTATCAATCCATCAAAATCAAGTCTTTCGGCTTAGTAATTATCCAATCAATTTTTAGTCACATCTTTAAAGAGTGGTTTAGATAATCATTAGGAGGACCATCACTCTAGATCAATCAATTTAGATAAATTATGAACACTCTCAGAACCATCAAGTTGTATCAACATTAACATCATGCTCAATCGCAATCACAATCATATTATTAAAGTTCTATACTCAATCCCTAGGTTCATTCATCCAACCTCTAATTAAATAACATATAGGGTTTATGAAATAACTTATGTAAAAGTAGTTGTTAAATAAATCAAGTTCATAATGATCATCCAACATGTAAAAATACATAGAATATATACTTGTTTTCAAAGAAAACCTTAAAAGAAGCATGCATAGAGACTCAATACTTTCACAATCTTTCTATCACCATTAGTGAGGGCATATGGAAGAACAATCTCATGTTTTAGTTTAGCCTTACATACCTAGGATGACGGAAGACACTCAACCTTGCAAGATTCCAGCTTGAATTCCTTGAATCCTGCCACTTTTCTCTTATTTTTAGCCCTAGGTCTCTAGTTAGGATGCCTAGAAGACTTAGGAATGGGTTTGAGAACCCTTTTCAGGTTGAAAACAATTATATTGATCGTGAGGTAAGTTTAGGAGAGATAGGGAAAAGTCTGGAATACCCATTAAAAAATAATTTTTTTTAACTATCGAGAACCCAATTCGCGTCGTGAACCTTGTCCCTTATAGTATATTGTTTTTCAAAAAATTTCCAACCAAATTTTAATTTCATCAAAAATAATAAAACCACAATTAAGTTTAAATGCACGACAAGTCCGCGACATAGACATGTCATGCACTCTATTGGAAGATGCAATTTTGCTCCAAAAAATTATCTTTTAATCATGTTGCTTTAAAAATTAACCAAGTTAATTTTTCCATACAATTTTTATGTTGATCGTGTTTCTGGCCTCGAACTTCCCAAAAAGATTTGAGATTACGCATTATGCGAGAAATCTCTAGTCTAGAGGTATTTTGGTAATTTAAAGGGGATAACATTATCACGCTCTTAGGATCATTCATCCTTGAATGAAGAGAAATTACAGGTGGACTCGAGGCACAAATAACAATTAAGACCCATTTTAGCAATCAATCAATCAATCGGACTTTCTAGACAATCAACAACCTACTCAAGGATGGAAAAATTAATTCAAATCAAGAATAAGAACATCACCTTCAACATTTCCTTCATTAGGCATAAATAGATCCAGGTATTTAGCTTTCATGTCTTTCTCACCTTTCCATGTGGATTCCTCAACAAATTGATTCCTCCACAAGACTTTGATCGAGGGTATCTTTTTGGTCCTCAATTTGCGAATCTAGTGATCAAAAATCTGGACTGGGATCTCCTCGTAGGATAGGTTATCTTTCACTCCAATATTATTAATAGGGATTACCAATGAGGGATCTCCCAAATATTTCTTCAATATCAAGACATGGAAGAATAAATAAATCACAGGTAACTCAAAAAGCAACTCCTACTCATAAGCAACATTCACAGTCCTCTTCACAATACAATAATGACCAGTATAGCAGGGACATATATTTTCCTTCTTCCCAAATTGCATGACACCCTTCATGGGTTACACTTTCAATGCCCAATCATTCACCTCAAACTCTAAGCCTCTTTTTCTCACATTAGTGTAAGATTTCTAGCGACCCTAGGCAGTCTTCAACCTTTCTTTGATAACCTTCACCTTCTTGTATTGATGAACCAAATCTAGGCCAATCAACTCGGCTTCTCCAACTTTAAACCACCCAATTGAAGATCTAGATCTCGTTCCATACAAAGCTTCATAAGGAGCCATATGAATACTTGCATGATAACTATTATTATATGTAAATTCAATGAGTAGTCAATGATCATCCTAATTACCTTTGAAATCATAGATGCAAGCTCTTAGCATATCCTCTGATGTCTGAATTATACATTCTACTTGGCCATTAGTCTGGGATGAAAGGCAGTACTGACATTTACCTTTGAACCCAGTCATTTCTGAAAAGATCCGCAAAATTGAGATGTAAATTGAGCTGCTCTATTTGAATTAATAGACAATGGAAACTCCCTACAACCTCACAATCTCATAGATGTACAATCTGGCATACTTTTCTACAGTGTCAATCATCAAATAATGATAATTTCGGGACCTTGACAAACCCATGATGCAATTCATATTAATCATCTCCCACTTCCATTTAGTAATCTCAAAGTTCTGGGCTAATCCCCATGGCCTTTGATTCTCAATTGTGACCTATGACAATTCAGACACTTGGAGACAAACTCAACAATATCTCTTTTCATTTCACTCCACCAATAAACTTCTCTCAATTCATGCTACATTTTAGTAAAGTCAAGATGAATGGAATACTTAGAGCTGTGGGCTTCATCCATAATTCTATCTCGAATACCATCAATATTGGGGACACACAATCTACTTTGGTATCTCAATACACCATCTTCCCCTTTAGAGTAAACCATAACCTTCTGTTTATGGACAACTTCCTACAATCGTAGTAGGATAGGGTCCTAGTCTTGTTTTTCCTTAACCTTTTCCACTAGAGATGAAATAGACCTATTTTAGGCATTAACTCCACCTTCATTAGATTCCTCAAGATAAACTCCCAATTGGGCCAATCTATGCATTTTCTTAGCCAATCCTTTCTTCTCTTCCTCCACATGGGTTGTACTACCCATAGATAACCTGCTAAGACCATCAGCAACCACGTTAGCCTTAGATAACCTGCTAAGACCATCAGCAACCACGTTAGCCTTACTTAGGTGGTAGAGGATACTCATGTCATAATCCTTGAGCAACTCTAACCATCTCCTCAGCCTCAGGTTGAGCTCTTTTTGACTGAAGACATATTGTAGGATCTTGTGGTCAGTGAACATGTCTACATGCACTCCTTACAAGTAGTGGCACCAAATTTTGAGAGCAAACACTACAGCTGCCAACTCAAGATCATGGGTTGGATAGTTCCTCTTGTGTACCTTAAGTTGTCTTGAAGCATAAGCATTAACTTTACCCTTCTTCATCAGTACACACCCCAATCCCACTCTCTATGCATCATAATAAATTACATGAAACAACCCAAAAAAGTGCCTGAAAATGTGCCTTAGAAATGTCCATAATCATAATTTTCTTATATCTCAAAATTTATGCGTGATATAAAAAATTCAACTTCATAGTCTTGATCGGGGGGTAAAATTGAGTAGGAAATAGGTCTAACCCTGATTTTAGAGCAACTGTATCAAAATTTAAAAATCTCAAAAATGCAATTTCCAGTAAGGGTTCGCACCCCTGGCGCGATGCGGCCAGGGCGCGCCCCTATGTTATTTTTCCCTAGTTTTTTGTTACTCAGCCCAAGGTTTTTGGGTCTTGGGACTAAGTCTTCCCATACGTAAAAATACCTATACTTAGCCATATTTTATCTTCATATCATACAAGACATTCCCCAAAATCCTCTCAAACACTTAGACTAATATTTCACTCAAAATTCAAGTGCCAAATCTTATTCCAAATCTTAAGAAATTTACCCAAGCTTCAAGTCTCTATTCAAATCTTTTTCAAAAAAATCTCTAAAGTTAACGTATGTGGGGTTTAACCATTTGGTCCTTTCGTCCATGGTTCCCAAGCTTCCTTTTTACATAAATTTCATGTTTCTAAGTTGATTTACTTATGGGTATTATTATGAATTTAACTATGAATTATGTTGGGATTTCATAAACTTGTGACTGTTTAAGCATGTTTTGAGCTACGAATCTATGATCCATTTTGTGATTTAATAAAGGGACTTGATATATCTTGCATGAAGGTATTACCAATTATTGATGGGTGTTTTTACATTGATCTTTCTTATATGATTTTACTCTTGAATTGCATAATTTTGTTCTAGCATGGTACACCCATCAAGTGTTTGATAAAAAGGCCTTTTTAAGGATTCTTAAAGTTTTGATGATCTATTGGTTGATTTATGAGTCAAGACACTTTATGATAATTTTGGGCTTTCTAGAGATGTGTTTAGTTCATGAAAATGTTGATGATGTTGTAAAGCTGGATTAAGTCCTTTTCTAAAAGATTTTACCTCTTGTGAGCCTTTGATGTTAATGTTAATGCAAAGTTAATGTTGATGATGACCCATTCTCATGTTTGATGATTAGGCTCACCATTTGAGGTCAATGATGTTAAGATCTACTCGTGTCATATCTTCCATGTTTCTTACAAGTTATTAAAGCTATGATTATTTTAAGAATTTCATGGGATTAGACTTAGTACCGAGTGGACTAGAGGCGAGTTCCTAAGACCCAAAACTATGTGCCACCAAAGATGAAGGGATTAGAGGCGAGTCCCCAAATCCCTAAGAGGTGAGTACCCTAAATATAAAGGCTTGAGGCGAGTACTCGAGACTAGGAACTCGAGGTGAGTACCCAGTTCACATAAGGCTTAGTGGATCCACTTAGGCATTAGGAGGTTCACCTTTGAAATTAACTTCCCCCTTTCTTCCGATGTAGGATAGGCATCAGGATTTTAAGTTCTAGCTCGCTTGGTCTTAATTTATGTTGGTTGAGGTTTCTTCCCACACTTATATATTATGTTCAATGTAAGATGAATGGTTTGCAAAGCATGATTTACTTAAGCATTAATCATACATGGCATATCGTCATTATGCTATCTTTTACTTATAATTATGCATTTTTACTATGTTGCCTATCTCTTATTGCATTGCATCCTACATACTTAGTATATTTGTATATACTAACACATGCTCTATGCCTACATGATGTTACCATGTAGGAACTGGAAAAAGTGTCTTGGCCCCCGCTCTATTCGAAGGTGTTGTTGGAATATTATGATATATTTATGTTATGAGCTTGACTCCTTATGATTTAGGATATCAAAGAATTTTCTTAGTCCCATTTATCCCTATTTTTACTCTCTTGTTGTTGTTTATTTGCTTTCATGACCAAGGATGTGTGTATGATATATTAAGAGGCTTGTTTGGGGTTCCTCTGGGTTCACCATGTCGCGTCTAGGCCCTATGTTCAGGTCGTGACAAACTTGGTATCAGAGCAATAGGTTATTAATGGTCCTCTACATATAATACATTGCGTTGATTAGAGTCTTATTCATGGTTGTGAAGCACACCACAACTATGAATGGGAAGCTATGAGGCATTTTAGGAAATGTTTTCCTACTTTATGGTCTATGTCATGCTTTAGAAGTGAGATAGGGCTTTTCCCTCTTATAAATATTCTTTGCTCTTCTAGTTGATCATGCTGCTTCAAAACGGAAGACCAATGAGGGTCGTACACCTATGGTACAATCGGCTTACCCCACTCCTTAAGCTCCTCAAGATGGAAGAGCTACTGAAGTTGAGTTCTGGAATGCTATTACTATATTGACATATGCTATGGCCCTCCAAATGAACCAAAGGGCCCAAGCTCCTCATGCTAATACTCTGGCCTCAAGAGTAGGGGACTTTCCTAGAATGAATCCATGGAAGTTCTATGGCTCTATGGTGGATGAAGATCTCCAAGTGTTCATTGATGAGGTGTACAAGGTGTTGTCTATCATGGGATGAATTCGGAGGAAAAGGCAGAGTTGTTGGCCTACCAACTAAAGGGGGTGGCTCAAATCTTGTTTGTACAATGAAAGGTGGAAAGGGGAAATCATGATGTTATTCCTTGGGAGGATTTTAAGGTGGCCTTTCTCAACCAGTTCTTCCCTCTTGAGCTTAGGGAGGCTAAAATGATGGAATTCATAAATATTAAAGCAAGGGTCCATGAGTGTAAGGGAGTATGCCCTTGAGTTTAACCAAATCCCTAAGTATGCTCCACAATTGTTTGCCAATCCATGGTCAAGGATGAATAAGTTCATGATGGGTGTATTTGATTTGGTGAATTAGGAGTGTCATGCTACTATGTTGATAAGTGATATGGATTTGTCCTGCCTTATGACTTATACCGAATAACTTGAGGGGAAGAAGCATAGAAAGAGGAGAAATAAGGGGTCCAAGAGGGCTCGATTTGATGGTAGCTTCCAAGATCAAGAGTCTGACAATACTCCAAGCAAAAGGATTGCTAAGGATGGTGTGGCCAGCTCCAAGTATCAAGGTGAAGGTGTTGGTGGACATGCTCCTCCTATATGCAACAAGTGTGGAAGGTACCACCCGGGAGATTGCTTAGCCAGTTTGGGTGCATGTTTTGGATGTGGTAGAATGGATCATAAGATGAGACATTGTTTGTGGGTCCTTAAGAACCATAAGGATGGTCATCGACGTTCTCAACCATACCCCTCTATAAGTCACTAGGCTTGGCATAGTACTTCGCAGGTAAGTTGAAGGTTTTGATTTTGATGGATCCGGGTTCCACTATACCTTTCATTATTCATTTTGGTTCCTAGTGGGCTTCTTATATGTCCTGAGTTGTTATGTGAACCTTTGGTGTCTACCCCTTGCTGAGCCTATTTTTGCTAGAAAGTTCAGAGGTATTATTCCATGTTCATATTGCATGAGGTCTTGCCTTGTGAGATGTTGGATTTGATGTTGTGGGTTTTGGTGTCATACTTCGGGTGGATTAGTTGCATGCATATTGTGTCTTCATTGATTGTAAGGCCCGTAGAATTAAATTTCAATTCCCTATTAAACCTGTCCTTGAGTGGTAGTGAAGAGGTAGGCTCATTTCTTGTCTCAAGGTCTAATTGACCCCTAAGAGTTACATTTATCATCTTATAAGAGTGGGAATGTTGGGTCTAAGGTCCCTTCTATTGAGTCGATTCCAATGGTCAATATGTCTTTGATGTCCTTTCGATATGTTGAATTTAGAGTAGTGTCTTTTTGGTGTGGCTAGTACACTGGTTATGTATATAGGTCTCATGAATAAGGTCTTTAATCTCTACCTTGTTATGTTTGTGGTGGTCCTTGGTAAAGATGTGTTGGTTTGTTTCCAAAAGTGAGGAAAAGTTTATGAATCATTTAAGGGTGGTGTTGTAAATTTCAAAGGAGGAGAAGTTGCTTGCTAATTATGGGAAGTGGGAGTCTTTGGGGTGACAAAAAGGTAGTTGGACAAGTGCATCGGTTGACTAGATCAGGGATGAGGTTGGGTGAAGTTGAGGATGGTGGTGTAGTGGTTTTGACGGTTCAGAATCTTCTTTGGTTGAAGAGGTCTAATTAAGCAAGGCCTTAATTTTCATCTTGATAAAGCTGGAGGTCTTGGTGAGGGATGGTGGAGTACAGGTTTCTTCCAAGGGAGAGATGGTAGTTTTGGTGCCAAAATGGACTATGTATGTTTAAGGTTGAAAATTGGGTTAAGGTTCGTAGGTACTTATAGGGTTTGGGGGAGAAATTGGTAAGGTTGCATATGGATTTGGAGTTGCCTATGGGTATGAATGTGGTTTATCCGATTTTCCATGTGTCATGTTAAGGTAGGGTGTAGTGACTCAAGTGCTATAGGACTTTTTGAGGATGTGGGTGTTGTGGAGGATGTGTTGGCTTAGGGGATGGTCCCGATGGGGATATTGGATGAATGGATGGAAAAGTTGATTAATAAGGATGTAGCGCTCGTTAAGGCCCTTTGGAAGAATCGTCAAGTCAAAAGTGTCTTTCGGGAAGCCAGAGCGGGCATGGGGAAGCAATATTTGTACCTCTTTCATTTTATTCAATCTTATGATAACACGTCAAGTCCTTTTTATGATTCAAGTCTTATGTTTCAGCCCCTATGTCATTTGCATGCATTTATGTTTGTGTTGACAAGTTCATGGTGATTTTGACATTTATGTTAAGATTTTTAAAAGCGGTGTATAAGTGCATTAGTGCATTCTTGTTGGGGCTGGTTTCTTCATAAATACTCTTCTTATGTACATTTCTTTGACATTCGAGGATAAATATTTCCAAGGGGGAGATATTGAAACGACCCCAAAAGGTACCAAAAAATGTGCCTCCAAAATGCCCATAATCATAATTTCCTTATATCACAAAATTCATACGTGATATCAAAAATTTGACTTCATATTCTTGATCGGGGCAAAAAATTAAGTAGGAAATGGGTCTAACCCCAATTTTAGAGCAACCGTATCAAAATTTGAAAATCCCAAAAATGCAATTTCCAGTAAGGGATCGCACCCCTGGCGCGCCCTTGTGTTATTTCTCCCCAGTTTTTTATTACTCAGTCCAAGGCTTTTGGGTCTTAGGCCTAAGTCTTTCCATACGTAAAAACACATATACTTAGCCATATTTCACCTTCATATCATACAAGACT
>DF361285.1:74660-85248 GCA_000787875.1 Solanum virginianum | reverse complement strand
TAGAAAAAGAACACTATAGTGCACATTACCAACAAGCACAGTAGATGACATGCGATTGATTAGAAAACAAGTTGTAGAAACTGTATCTACCCAAAACTTTTTGGGAATTTTCATTTAGAACAAAAGTGCTCGAGCTGTCTCAAGTAGATGTCTATTCTTCTTTTCAGCAACTCCATTTTGAGAAGGTGTATCAACATACGAAGACTGATGAAGAATACCATGTTGTCTCATATATGACTGAAACAATTCTGACATGTATTCGTTAGCATTGTCACTTCTTAAAATACGCACAAAAGCATTGAACTGAGTTTAAATTTCAACATAGAAGGCACAAAAATGAGTGAATACTTCAGAACGACTCTTCATAAAATAAATCCAAGTCATTCTAGAGAAATCATCTACAAAAGTGACAAAATACTTGTGTCCAGTTTTGGAGACGATTGGACATGGTCCCCAAACATCAGAATGAACTAATTCAAAAGATGACTCAGCCCACTTATTGATTCTTGGACTTAATGAGTTACGATGATGTTTTGCAAATTGACATGACTCACATTGGTTGCAGAAATATTCTGGAACTGAGGATATAACTTCTTTAATATAGGTAAAGAAGGATATCCCAATCGGCAATGTACTTGAAATGGAGAAACAACACTAGAGTAGGCAATAAATCAAGGCTCCCATTCATCAAGAATATGGAGATCGTCAGATACATGTCCTTTACCAATAACCTGATTTGTTTTAAAATCACGACACAAACAATAGTCGAGAAAAAATGAAATGTAACAATTAAGTTGTCTGGTCACTTTGCTAATAGAAATCAAATTAAAGGATAACTTTGGTAAACTCAATACAGATGACAAGGTAATAGAGGATGTTGGTTTCACAATTCTGGATCCAACAATGCTACAAGTTGATCCATCAGCTACAGTAACAGGAGAGGACGCTTTGTGTGACTGAAAACTAGAAAATATATTAGGATTACCTGTCATGTGATTTGTTGCACCTGAATCAATCACCCATTTATTTGAAGACATCATAAGGTATGTCTTATCTGACTCTGTAAAAGCATTAACAATAATGGGTTCCTTCAATGGTTTCTGATGAGAGGTTTTAACAAATTCTTTTGCTGAAACCAAAATCATATTCCCAAACTCACAAATAGAGTAATCCAGAGAAAATCAAAATATTCCAAAATAGTATTCAAATGGCTGGAATATCCAACAGTTCACAGAGTAACAAGAAACTAAAAGATGAATAGCCAAAGGTTTTAGACAGAGAATCAATTAAGCTTCAAAAAGGGGATTTGAACCAGCAACAATCGAAATCAAAGAATTTCAAAATAATGAAGTCGTCGAAAAGCCAAGCCTCAGTAGAATCTGAATTCTAGTGATCGAAAAAAACTGGTAGAGATAGGCTCAAAATATCCAACAACTCTGCTAATTTCCAAAAAGAAACTGATTGGAAAGAGATTGTATTATGAACAACCAACTTAGAAACAGAGAACTTGACCTCTGAGATAGAAACTGACTCTAAAGTTGTGAGGGAGATAACTCACCTCAAAAAGGCAGTAATGGCTCTGATACCATGTTATTGATAAGACATGGAGAGAATAACTTGTCTATTATTCAAAGAGAACAATAATATAAATACATGGAAGGATAGGGTAACTAAGGTAACTAAATAAGCTAACTATGGTAACTAAATATTCAAATCCCTAAGGATTAACTATATTATCTATCAAGTCTCTATACTATTTATGTACATTATTATACAGATTTTTTAACAGTCTCCAATTGGAAAAAAACTTGATCCCATGGGAGGTTTAGGTACACCTGGTGGACTATACACAACTCCTCCCCATTCAACATTTGTAGCAAAGCTTCCCAAGCCAGTAAAGATTTTTCGCGGCCAAAATTCAAGTTATACATACTTTTTTGACAATAAAAGCCACCAATTTCCATTGACTAAATCCTTATTTTTTTTAAAAAATGTCAATGTCAATATTGATGTGCTCTTCCAAATGAAAAACACTTTGATATAAATTCTAAAATAATACAGAGAACTGAAATACATGAAATATACCTGATCAATATATATGCTTCCCTCAAATGTACTGCCACCATAGTGTGCAACATATTCCATGAATGATAAATCAAGAGGTACCTCATTGTTTACTTGTACAAATTCAGGGCATAGGGTATTGAAACAATATATTTGACCAAATCGAACATAGAAATACATAACTTATAAACTTACTTTTCTAGTTAAATGAAAAAGATGTATTACTTTCATGAACTCGTGTTATTAATCATTAAGCTACATAGGATAAGTTACTTGAGAATGTATAAAAAATCTAGTTTTATTGTCCCCATATAATGTTGGGTCCACCTAAAATACAAAATGTAAACATTAAAATCTACAATCAAGTGTTACTTCACTAATATAGTGATTCTTTTGTGTTAATTAAAAGTTATAATTTTCATGTTAGAGTTACAATATTCAATCCTAAACACATCTCCTTCTTACGAAACATTTAAATATAGATGTAAATGCTCGTGTTAAACTTACTCTCCAACCAACTTGTATAATATCAGAGTCGTTTTGAATTTTTAGGTGACATGCACTGTGTTGACGACCATCAACATAAGCATTGTAAAAATTAATTATCATTCTGGTGCTAGTAAACTTGCTATTTGCATCATTTGGAGTTCGTGCTATTGCAACCTGAATATAATAAATATATAATTTTGTTAACTCATATAAAGTATCAAGATTAACCTTTATATATGCACCAAACAACCTTATATTTTTTCTTTTTGAGTGCAACATATGGTGTCTAAGGAAAAGTGCAGAAACAAGAGCCAAGTGAAAATTTGAAACTTTTTAATAAGTGAAGTAGACAACCTCTAAATTCCAAAAATGCAGACCTTCGATTGATATTTAAACCTAAGAAGTCCCTTGTTGTGACTAACAAGATTAAAAAAAGACATAGTATATAAATATTAAATTACTCCCTTTGATATGACCTCAATAGATATCTATGCTCTCTAACTGTAAGTGTGTATAAGTAGACACTTAAAGTTATCCAAAAGTTAAACAAGTAGATAAATGTGTCTTATGTGGCATAATACACATAGGACATAGAGAACTGCCATGTAGGATGCCACAGAGGACGCATGAGTCAGTTGTTCAACTTTTGGATAGTTTAAGTGCCTACCCAAAGTTGAAGGGCATAGATATCAATTGAGGCTAAGTTAAAGGACACATTTATATTTATACCTTACAAAATGTTTGCTTTCTTAGACAATACATCAACATCTTAAAAAATTTTCAAACAAAAATTGGAAGTGATCAAAGAAAGATGAGTTTTCCACGATGATTATTGTAAACTTTTTATTCAGATGAGTATCTTCTTTTTGGCTCATTATTGTTGTTGCTCTGCATTAGATGTATTGCAATATATGAGTTTTCCACGATGATTATTGTAAACTTTTTATTTTTGTGCATCAACAGTTTTTCTTTTCTACCTATAATAAATACATGGATTCTTAAGTACTAATGAATTAATCAAGCAAAGCAGTAGAGTGTTCATAAATTATCTTACGACATCAAAGTGATCATCGAATATGACATCTTCTGGCAGTTGCATGTGTCTTTGTCTTAGAAGGTCATTTTTCGTAATTATCTTAATAGGAACAGTTCTAAAAGGACAACTGCCATCTTTTGACTATATTGTCAATGGCATGCTTCTTGTTGAGTCACTTGAATTTTCCTTTATCCTAGATAAAATAGGTTTCATCTATCCCTCTAAATATTTAGTTATAGTCCAACATGTACAATATTATATTCTTGTTTTAAAAAAAAGAACGAAAAATAGATAGCGAATAAACATATACCTTAGGATGAAAATCATGGTCCTTTAGTAATGGGTAATCAAATGTAGGTTGTTTGTAGAAATCTACACAGTCATATACATGTTCATACTTAGTCTGCAAACAAAAACTTCATGAACCGAGTAATGATTTAAAATATAGTAATAACAAATCTTGCTATTGAACATGTTAATTCAAACACAAAATTTCAGAGAAGAAATGGTTAGTCGATGATGACATTATTCCTATTTTTTATAATATTGATATTTGAGGGTTAATTTCATAGATGGTTAATGAGGCCTTTTTTTCACAAAAGTCATTTCATTATATTTTCTAACATAAAGATCTCATACGCTAGAAAATTCAATTTTCTGTGGATGATATTTTTTAAATATAATAAATATAAATACAATTAAAACAACCTGACTGGGCCCAATTCAAAACACATACTTGATGTCTAGTAGAGAAAAAATGCTCCCAATAACCAAAATCATAGAAACCATTCCTGACCCACTCAAACCCCCGATCCAGGAGACATATCTATGATGGAAGAAGAGAATTCAAAAATATTTGAAGGAGAGGATCAAAGGGAACGCCAACCAAGGAAAAACTCCTTCAAAGAAATCCTACTTAACAAAACAAAGGAAAATCAGTGGTCTCTGTGACACAGATGGCTATGAAGGGCTAGATGAAGACAAATCCCCAAAATACCCTTATTGCCCTCAGTAAAGAAGACAAAATGAGGTTATACCAACCATGGAAGCATGCAATAATAATAAAGCTCTTCAAAAAAAAATAGCATACAATTATCTAGAAAAAAAAACTCAAACATGTGGAAACGAACGAAATCATTGATACTTATCGACCTGGGTTGGGACTTCCACATAGCCTAATTCAACCCTAGCATTGAATTAGAACAAAGTTCTCCATGAGGGACCAAGGTTTGTCACTTGAAACTTTCTCTCTGTTCGGAAATGGCAACCCTACTTTGTACCAGAAGAGACCACAATTATCCATACAACCATTTGATCTAGACTTCCCAATTCCCTACTGAATTTTATGGTAAAATCATTCTCGGAAGGGTGGGATAAAACTAGGCAAACTCTTAAAATAGTCTCTTGTACATTAGCAACTAACCCTGAGAGGGCCTTATGCTACGATGTGTGTCCATGTCCCGTTGGATCAACCAATATGGTAAAAATTGATAAGCACACCTAAAAAACCATCTACAAGAGGGAAGGCGTGCTGTGCACGAGTTATGAAACATTGAGACACACACTTAAACACTGCCCCAAAGGGAAATAGGAACCACCTACTACCATCACTACTGATGAGCCACCATTACAGATGGAAGACTGAGAGTGGCAAGTAGTAAACTTCCAAAAATAACAACAAAAACCAGACCAAGAGTGCGGACCAAGACCAAGGTGAACCCCCCACCCCAAATGACACAGCAACATCAGGATGGCAGGGAGCCCCAACTCCAAGTATGTCATCACAATCTCATCCCAACTCTCGAAACCCAAGTACGACAGGGAGCCTCAACCCCAGGTACATCATCTCACCCTCCTCCCAACCCTCCCCAAATTCTAAAGACCTAAACCTTATTCCTAAAGATTAAATCTGCTCTTCCCAATTGGAATACACACTCAAATTCTCCCAAGAGCCTCTACAAAGCCACAATAAGAATTCAAGGAAACTCAAGAACAAGTTGTGTATTTCAAGACCCCATTCAAAGCTTCAATTATTTCTTAACTCAATTTCAATAAATTCAAGGTCTAAGGTATGTGGGTTTCATCCATGAGTTCCTTTTACCTATTTAGCCCAATCTTCTTTTTTATGAAAATTGCATAGTTTCAAGATGTATTTCTTATGTGTATCTACTATTATGAAATATGAGTATGAAATATATTGGGTTTGTCAAATATTGTGGATTATGCATAAATATTTATTTTGAGCATATACTATGAAGTGATCTTTGTCTATTGAGACTACACATGATTCAAGCTATGAGATATATGAACTATTGTGAAGTTTTGATATGATTTACAAGTTACCCATGATGGGGTTTTACCATGATATTGGTGGGCTAATTTACACAATTTTATGATATATTGAGTTCACTATTTCATGATCTATACTATTGCATTTTGTATGATTTGAACATGTCCTCATATGTGCCCACTAAGTGTTTGATGAAATGCTAAATTAAGAATTATCAAGATATGTGCTTGTTTTACAAGTCAAGTGACTTCATGATGAATATTGGTTATCAAGTGTGTTATGAATTCATGAAAATTATCTATGATTATCTAAGTATGAAGTTAAGCCCTTTTCAAAGATTATACCTCTTGTGAGCCTTTATTACTTTAATGATGTTTTATTCTTATGTTTTGAAGTTGTACGCATCATTAGAGTTCAGGAATGTTTAAGATCTACTTATGTCATGATTCTATGTTCCTCATAAGCTATTAAAGTTATGATTATTTCAATTATTTCATGGGATTAGGCTTAGCACCGATGGATGGAGGGTTTACTCTCACTCCTTAAACTATGTGCCACCATAGGACTATGTTATACCCTTGCAATACTAGTGGATCCACTTAGTGCGCTTTCTCTTGAGGTTCTTCCCAAAATTGGGTCTTTTCCCCATAAGGTGAAGCTCTTAATGAAATCCTTCCTGAAATTTGGTCATGTTCCCCTAAGGAAGGTTACTTCATACGGAATTGGGCTATGCTCCCATAAGTTTGAAGTATGATTTACCTTGGCAAGTAGACCACCTCTTTACCGATGAGGGGTAATCTTCGGGATTCCAAGTTGTAGCTTGCTTGGTCTTATTTTGTGTTGGTTCAGATCTCTTCCCACACTTATGTACTATGTTCTATACAATTTGAATGATTTATAAGCATGTTTTACTTCAAGCACTAATCATGCATGCTATATTATTATCATGTTTATCTATTGCTTATAATTATACATTTTGATTATGATGCCTATCTCTTGTTGCAATGCATCCTACATACTTAGTACATTCAAATGTACTAATGCATATTCTATGCCTATTTATAATTATGCATTTTGATTATGATGCCTATCTCTTGTTGCAATGTATCCTACATACTTAGTACATTCAATTGTACTAATGCATATTCTATGCCTATATGATGTCACCATATAGGGATCGGAGCTCCATTTGACTATCCTCTTCCATGTGGCTAGTTTGACATCTTGAAGATAAGCTTTGGTGAGTCCTTAAGTTCGGGGACACAAGCTATGCTAATCTTATTCCTTTGTTATCTTCCTATGTTGGATATTTGCTACTATGAGGATGGTCCCAGTTGCTTGTCCTGACCCCTGCTAAGTTCTATGTTTATAGGTGTTGTTGGACAAGTATGTAATGATGCTATGATCTTTGACTCTCTTTGACTCTTTTGATGTTTTATGATATGAAAGATGTTCTTTAGCCCTGTGTTTCCTTTTTACTATCTCTTATTGTTGTTTTATTGCTTCCGCGACTAAGGATGTGTAATGATATCTTAAGAGGCTTGATTAGGGTCCCTTCAGGTTCCCCATTCACTATGTCATGTCTAGCCCTTAGGCTTGGGTCATGACAAACTTGTATTAGAGCTGTAGGTTGTTAATAGTCCTTGGAGTCCAACACACCGTATTGATTAGAGTCTTATTTATGGTTAAGGAGCGCACCATGACTATGAATGAGAGAATATGAGGTATTTTAGGAAATGTTTCCCTTCTTCTTGATCTATGTCATGTGATAGAGCTAAGTCCCCTAAGCCTTATTTCTGATTTGAATCGTTGCATTTCAGAATATGCCTCAAGCTACTTAGGACGGTGATATATCGAATGTAGAGTTTCACAATGCTTTATAGATATTGGCCAAAGTAGTGACAAAGTTGACAATTGAACTCAATAAACAAGTGGGTATCCCTGAGAATTCAAGTGTTAAGAAGGAGGAGAGAGGGGCCAAGAGGGCCTGCTTTGAAGGAAAGTTCACAAGTCCCAAAGGTGGTGGTACTGTGATGCACAATTTTATGTACCCAAGGTATGGTAAGATGTCCATGTTTGAGGGGCACCAATGCTTGCTTCGATTGTGGTGAAGAGGGGCATAAGAGGAAAGATTGTCCTCGTAAATGCATCAAAGGTACAAGTGGTCATGTTGATCAAGAAGCTCAAGTTCATGGTGATTTTGATAATTATATTGGGATTTTTGAAGTGATGTTTAAGTGCATTGTTGCATTCTTATGTGGGCTGAAATTATCTTGCTTACTTCTCTTATATATGTTTTTTGACATTCGGGTACGAATATTCCCAAGAGGGAGATATTGAAATGACCCCCGAAAAAGTATCTGAAAATGTGCCTTAAAAATACCCATAATCATAATTTTTATATATCTCAAATTCCATGCTTGATATCAAAAATCTGACTTCATATTCATGATCAAGGGGAAAAATTGAGTGGGTAATGGGTCTAACCTCGATTTTAGAACAACCATAGCAAACTTCGAATTTCCAAAGCTGGTGAATTCTACTGAGGGTCCGTACCCCTGGTGCGACGCGGCCAGGGTGCGAACTAGTGTATTTTTTGTCAGTTTTTTTTAATTTGTCCTAAGGCCTTGTTGTCTTGGGCCTAAGCCTTCCTATATGTAAAAACACCTATACTTAGTCATTTTCAATCCCATATCATTTAAGACATTCCCCAAAACCCTCTCTAACACCTAGCCAAATATTTCACCCAAATTCAAGTGTCCCAAACTCATTCCAGATCTCAAGAAATTTATTCAAGCATCAAGCTCTCATTAAAATCTAATATCCAAATTCAAGTGTCCTAAACTACTTCCAGATCTCAAGAAATTCATTTAAGCTTCAAGATCTCATTCAAATATAAGTCAAGCTTATTCATGACAATAAATACCATCGTGGGTCCCCTACATCAAGCCAAGTTCAAAGAAATTTCGATTGGCTAAGTTTTGCACAAGTATTGGTAGGAGAGTCAAATTTAAAGGGGCATATCTCTTAATACACAAAGAACTGGGTGGCCCACGACCTACCAAATTAAATATCTTTGAATAAGTTTTCCAACACACTTGGTTTCACCTTATTTAGAGTTTGTATAAAGAAGTGATGTCTATTTTTATAGAACTTATCTGTGTAGGGGTATATAGGGGTTTTTGCCAAATTCCATTTCATTAATGGTATTTCATAAGTTTAGTTATTTCTATTTGTCTTTTGGGGATTCCTATGCTATCTTGACACTTCCTAAAGACCTAAATCCTATTCCTAAAAATCAAACCCACTCCTCCTAATTGGAATACACTCTCAAATTGTCGCAAGAGCCTCTACAAAATCCCAATAAGAATTCAAGAAAACTCAAGAACAAGTTGTGGATTTCAATACCCCATTCCAAGCTTCAACTCTTTCTTAACTCAATTTTATGAAATTCAAGGTCTTAAGGTATGTGGGTTTCATTCATGGGTTCCTTTCACCCATGAAACCCAATCTTTCCTATTTATGAAAATTGTATGGTTTCGAGATGTATTTCTCATGGGTATCTATTATTATGAAATATGAGCATGAAATATGTTAGAGTTTTGTTAAATATTGTGGGTTATGCATAAATATCTATTTTGAGCTTATACTATGAAGTGATTTTTGTCTATTGAGACTACATATGATTCAAGCTATGAGATCTATGAACTATTGTGAAGTTTTAATATGATTAACAAGTTACCCATGATGGGGTTTTACCATGATGTTGGAGGGCTGATTTACACGATTTGAAGATGCATTGATTTCACTATTTCATGATATATACTCTTGCATTTTGTATAATTTTAACATGTCCTTATATTTGCCCACCAACTGTTTGATGAAATGCGAAGTTAAGAATTTCAAGATATGTGCATATTTTACAAGTCAAGTGACTTCATTATTAATATGGGCTATCAAGTATGTTATGGATTCATGAAATTATCTACGATTATGCAAGTATGAAACTAAGCCTTTTTTCAAAGATTATACCTCTTTTGAGCCTTTTGATGGTACTGCAAGGGTAATATTTGTTTTAAAGTTAGGCTTACCATTAGAGGTCTAGGATGTTTAAGAGCTACTCATGTCATAACTCTATGTTTCTCATATGCTATTAAAGTTATGATTATTTTTATTATTCTGTGAGATTAGGCTTAACACCGATGGATGGAGGGTTTCCTCTCTTTCCTTGAACTATGTGCCACCATAGGACTATGTTATACCCTTGTAATACTAGTGGATCCACTTAGTTTTTCTTGGGGTTCTTCCCAAAATTGGGTCTTTTCCCCATAAGGTGAAGCTCTTAATGAAATCCTTTCTGAAATTTGGTCATGTTCCCCTAAGGAAGGTTACTTCATACGGAATTGGGCTATGCTCCCATAAGTTTGAAGTATGATTTACCTTGGCAAGTAGACCACCTCTTTACCGATGAGGGGTAATCTTTGGGATTCCAAGTTGTAGCTTGCTTGGTCTTATTTTGTGTTGGTTCAGATCTCTTCCCACACTTATGTACTATGTTCTATGCAATTTGAATGATTTATAAGCATGTTTTACTTCAAGCACTGATCATGCATGTTATATTGTTATCATGTTTATCTATTGCTTATAATTATACATTTTGATTATGATGCCTATCTCTTGTTGCAATGCATCCTACATACTTAGTACAT
>DF361285.1:250-43564 GCA_000787875.1 Solanum virginianum | reverse complement strand
TTCAGATCGATCATTTAGTTACGGCTCTCCACACTATAGATCCTATCCTGATAAAGGTTGATGAGAACCCCGCATTTCAAAAGGCACAACCTCCTCCCATGCCCGAGCTATTTATGCCAGAGCCACAGGTTAAGGGTTCGACGACTACCCCCACCACTACTCCAAATGCTACTACTAATGATAGACCCCAGCAGCCTGAGGCCGTCAATATTGAGCGAGGTCCCATTTTAGTTGCATCTGCACCAAAGGCTTCCATATCACAGGTTTGCACACCTGGCATGGTTCACGTGTCCGCGATTGCTTTTTAGGCTATTACGCAGAGGTTATCACATGTTGAGGCTCAGTTGTCTCAGTTTATACAGCAGATTAGGTCATGGGACTAGCAGACAATTGACGAATCAGAGGCTTGATGTTGTCACGACCCAAGCCCATGGCCTAGTCATGACACAGTGCAAGGGGAACCCAAAGGGACCCCATTCAAGCCTCTTAGCATGTCATTACAAATCCTAGGTCGCTGAAGCAATAAAATATAAAAATAAGTAGTAAATCGGGATAAACCGGACTGAGGGAAAAATTCATAACATCAAAAGGAGTTAAGCTCATAACATAGATACATAACATGTCCAACAACACATCTACTATATAAGATAAGAGTGGGGGCCAAGACAAAGCAATCGGGCTCACCCTCATAGTCAATATATAAGTCAATGTGAGAAAGTCTTCATATATAGCAAGAGATCATAAGTAACAGCTCCTAAATAGAGGAGGATGCTCAAGTGGAACTCTTTGTGCACAGTCATACTAGCCACGTGGAGGAGGATGCTCAAGTAGGACTCTGGTTCCTACATAGTAACATCATGTAGGCATAGAGTATGCGTTAGTACGTTTGAATGTACTAAGTACATAGGATGTAATGCAACAATAGATGGGCATCATAATCCAAATGCTTAATTAGACAATAGATGAGCATATGACAATAGGACATAAATGGAAGATGCTTGAATTAAATCATACTTTCATAGAACATAACATCTATGAAGGGAGTGACAATTTCTTAGTGCAATCCAAGGCCTTTCACCCGTTTGGAGAGGCACATGAGGTTCAAAACCCTTCATGAGGTTGTTAAGGTACAAACCCCCCAACGGGTTGATGGGTACAAACCCCCAACATTGTTGATGGAGTACAAATCCCCCAACAAGGGTGATGGGTACAAACTCCCAACATGGTTGATGGATAGTCGCACCTTACCACCCGTGGTGACTGGAGTACAGACCCTTCGATAGGTTGATGAGTACATTTCCTGACAAGGTTGATGGATAGTCGCATCCTACCACCCGTGGTGACCGGAGTATAAATCCTCTGATAGGTTATTAAGGTATGAACCCCTTGACATGGTTACCCGATGCACAACCCCCAAATAGGGCATGGTCACAAGACAATACTATATAGAATAATATTATTTATACATTCATCTTTCTCATAGTCATCTAGTCATCATATATATACATACATTTCATCATCATTTCACAATCATTCCATCCTCATTTCATCATCTTATAGCCATCATATACATATATATATATATATTTCATCATCATTATATCATCATTTCATCATCATATAGTCACTCAACTCATAAGACAAGCATTGGGCCCTCAACTTCTCAATAAGCTATGATCAGACATTTTATCAAACACTTAGAGTGTATGTAGTGCTAGTGTAAAATCATGCAATTCACGGGAGAAATTATCCTTGAAAATTCAATGTCAAACCTTCTAGAGATACTTGGTAACACCCTCAAGCAATATAAATCAAATGGTAAAATAGTCACAATTTCATAAATCCTAGCATAGTGTGTAGTGATTTTCATAATATGTGAGACCCATGAGTAAATCAACTTTAAATCATACAATTTTGAGAAAAAGGAAGCTTGGGCATCATGGGTGAAAGCAACCCATGAAAAAAACTCACATACCATAGCTTTGGAGATGAACTTGATGAAGATTGGCGATGGAGACTTGAACCTTGATTGCAATCCTTAAGATCCGGAAAGTGTTTTGAGTCCTGAGTTTAGGAGTAAAATATTTGGCTAAGTGGTTGAATGAGTATTAGGGAATGTTTTGAATGATATGAGAGTGAAAAATGGCTAAGTATAGGCATTTTCACATTTGAGAACACTTAGGCCCAAGACATAGAAGTCTTGGACTGAAGTGCTAGCTATTGGACGAAAAATAACACAAGTGCGCGCCCTTGGTGCGTCACGCCAGGGGCATGAAAAGCTCTCTAGAAATAGCATTTTGGAAATTTTGAATTTTGATACGGTTGCTATAAAATCAAGGTCAGACCCATTGCCCACTCAATTTGAGCCCTTGAACAAGAATATGAAGTTAGATTTTCGATATCACACATGGATTTTTAGATATATGGAAATTATAATTTCACGCACTTTCGAGGCACATTTTCGGGCACTTTTTGGGGTCGTTTCAATATCTTCCCCTTGGGAACATTTGTCCCCGAATGTCAAAGAAACATATATGAAAGACACAAACATGACCATTTCAGCCCATATAGAGAAACAACAATGCACTAAAACATCATTTCAAAAATCTCATCATAAGTGTAAAATCATCTACTTAAACATGAACATATGCAATGACATGAGGGCTGAACTTAAGACTTGAGATCATATAAAGAACTTAGATCAATACCTTAGGCTTAAGTGTAGTGGAAAAGGTAATGATATCACTTTTACATGTCCGCTGTGGCCTCCCAAGTATTACTCTCAACTTGATGATTCCTCCAAAGGACCTTAACGGAAGCCACCTCTTTGTTCCTCAATATCTTCACTTGTCTATCCAAAATCTGAACCGAACCTCTTCAAATGTCAAATTATCCTCAACAACACCCACAACATCAATAGACACAATGGCATTTGGATCACCCACACATTTCCTCAACATAGACATATGGAACACCGGATGAACCAAATCCATTTCTCTAGGCAATTCCAACTCATAAGCTGCCTTGCCAACCCTTCTCATCACCCTATAAGGACCCACATATCTTGGGTTCAACTTGCCCTTTTTACCAAAATGGACTACACCCTTCATGGGTGACACCCTCAAATAAACCCAATCAACAACTTAAAATTCAAGATTCCTTCTTCTCACATCGACATAGGACTTTTGGCGACTTTGGGTCGTCTTCAACCTTTCTCTAATTATTCTAACCTTCACAAGAGCCTCCATAACCAGATCTAATCCCAACAAAGCTACCACACCAACCTCAAACTAACCAACCGGTAATCTACAACGTCTCCCATAGAGGGCCTCAAAGGGAGCCATACCGATACTAGAATGATATTATTGTAGGCAAACTCAATTAACAGAAGATGATCATCCCAACAACCTTTAAGCTCTAAAAATATCCTCAAGGGTTTGGATGGTCCTCTTGCCTTGGCTATCCGTTTGAGGGTGGACGACCGTAGAAAGCTAAACTCTAGTACTAAGAACCCTTTCAAAAGACCTCCAAAAGTATGAAGTAAATTGAGCACCACGATCCTATATGATAGACAAAGGGACCCCATGCAACCTTACCAAGTCATGAATGTGCAACCTTGCATAATTGTCAGCACCATATGTGGTCTTAACTGGTAGGAAATGACCTGATTTTTTCATCCTATCAATCATAACACAAATGGAATCAAATCCTTTTCTTGGGCAACCCAACCACAAAATCCATATTTATCTCTTCCTACTCTATCAACCACAACCCAAATGGAATCAAAACCTTTTCTAGTCTTGGACAATCCAACCACAAAATCCATATTTATCTCTTCCTACTTCCAAGTAGGAATCTCAATGTCTTAGGTTAGGATACCCAACCTTTGATGTTCGGCTTTGACTTGTTGACATCTATGACAACTGGAAACGAGTTTGGCAATGTCCCTCTTCATGCCTCCCTACCAATACACATCCCTCAAATCTTTATACATTTTGGTGGAACCGGGGTGGATAGAATAAGAAGAATTATAGGCCTCATCAAGGATTTTCTCCCTCATACCATCAACACAAGGCACACATAACCTACCTTCGTAACTAAGGGCACCATCTCTCCCTTGGGATAAAACCTCTACTTTACCCTTTTTCACAAAGGCCTTCAATTCAAGCAACGAGGAGTCAAGATCTTGTTTTGCTATCACCTTATCAACCAAGGAAGACCTAGAACCATCAACAACAACAACAACAACACCATCATTACCAACCTCTTCCAACATAACCCCTAATCTGGCCAATTAATGCATGTCCCATGATCGGTGAACATATCAACATGAACCCCATACAAATAATGTCACCAAATTTTCAAAGCAAATACTACGGCGGTTAATTCAAGATCATGAGTAGGGTAGTTCTTTTGATGCACTTTGAGTTGCCTAGAAGCATAGGCTACCACATTACCATTTTGCATTAGTACACAACCCAAACCAACCCTCGAAGCATCACAATACACCACAAATCCCTCAAGCCCATCCGATAGTGACAATATAGGGGCGAACACAATCTTATCATTCAAGGTTTGGAAGGTCCTCTGATATTCATCGGTCTACACAAACTTAACCTTCTTTTGAGTCAATTTTTTCGTAGGGGAAGCAATAGAAGAGAACCCATTCCCAAACCTTCGATAGTAGCCCGCTAAGCCCAAGAAACTCCCACTATCCGACGGCGTCAATGGTCTAGGCTAATTTCTAATCACATTGTCCATTTTAGGATCCATCTTTATACTATCCCCCGACACCACATACCCTAGGAAAGCAACCTCCTTCAACAAAAATTCACACTTTTTAT
Source organism: Solanum virginianum (assembly GCA_000787875.1). Classification (NCBI taxonomy): domain Eukaryota; kingdom Viridiplantae; phylum Streptophyta; class Magnoliopsida; order Solanales; family Solanaceae; genus Solanum; species Solanum virginianum. Next base: position 38,720 of record DF361285.1, on the reverse strand, counting down.
ATTTAGCATACAATTTCTCCTCCCTCAATCTTTGCAACACAACCCTCAAATGAGCTCTATGCTCCTCCTTACCAAGGGAATAGATCAAAATATCATTAATAAAAACCACAACAAAGGAATCAAGGTAGGGTTTAAAGACCCTATTCATTAGGTCCATAAAGATGGCTGGTGCATTGATCAACCCAAAAGACATAACCACTAATTCATAATGTCTATATCTAATCTTGAAGACCATCTTGGGAATATCACACTCCTTCACCATCACTTAATGATATCCGAATCGAAGATCAATCTTAAAGAAATGACTAGCCCCTTGCAATTGGTCAAATAAATCATCAATCCTTGGAAGAGGATACCTATTCTTGATGATGACCCTATTGAGTTGTTGATAGTCAATACACAATCTAAGAGACCTATCCTTCTTCTTCACAAACAACACCGGTGAACCCCAAGGGTATTGGCTAGGCCTACTAAAACCCTTCTCCAACAAGTCCCTCATTTGTTCCTTCAACTCCCTTAACTTCGTCGGGGCCATACAGTAAAGAGAAATAGAAATGGGTTGAGTATCAAAAAGGAGGTCTATACCAAAGTCTATTTTTCTTTCAAGAGAAACACTGGGAACGCCATTTGGGAATACATCAAGAAACTCATTTACAACCAGAATCGACTCTAGGGGAAGAACCTTAGACTCCACATCCCTAACCTTCACAAGATAGTAAAGACACCCATTATAGATCAACTTACGGGCTTTAATGAAAGAGATGAATCTACCTTTAACTACCACATCTTGACTCTCACACTCAAGGATGGATTCATTTGGATATTGGAATTTGACCCTACGGGTTCTACAATCAATAGAAGCATAGTATGCATGCAACCAATCCATCCCAAAAATAACATCAAAGTTAACCATATCTTATTCCAACAAGATCACAAGGCAAGATTTTATGCAATATACAAATAGGACAACTCCTATAGACTTTTCTAGCAATACTAGATGCACCAATAGGAGTAGACACTTCATATGACTCATGCAATAATTTGGGCTCAACATGGAACTTTTGGTAACGAAGGGGTAACAAAAGAAAGAGTGGCACCTGAATCAATCAATGCATATGCATCAAAGTCAAAGATTTTCAATATACCGATAACAACATCGAGGACCTTATCAACCCCTTGTCTCCCATGCAAAGCATAAAACTGATTATTCCTTAGGGCACTATCTTGTCAAGCACCTCTTCCCAAAGGAACCATATTAGAACCTTGTGGATGAACCTCCTTACCTTTGTTGCGATTTTGAGGGTAATCCACCTTTTTGTGACCTACTTCCCTACAACCAAAGCATGTATTAGTATCTCTCAAACATGGTCCCTTATGACCCCTTCCACACCTAGGACACACTTTATTAGGAACCACAACACCAACACCTTGGGCTCTTGGAAAGCTATTGACAACCCTCTTTTGAAATGCATGAGAAGACCCTTGGCCTTCATGGAACCGGCCACCCTTTCAGAACTTACCCTTAAAACAGGCCCTCTTAGCCTCATGACCCCTTCTCTTTCTTAATTTCTCCTTTTCCATTTGTTTGGCATAGGTCATCAAATAGGACAAGTCCATATTACTAATCAACATAGCGAACTACATTTTTCACTTACTATGTCGGATACCCTCATCATGAACTTGTTCATTCTCGACCTTAGGTCAGTAACCAAGTAACGACCAAACTTTGAATGTTGGTTAAACTTGAGGGCATATTCCCTCATAGTAATTGACCCTTGTCTCAAATTCATAAATTTCACCAATTTAGATTCCCTAAACTTAAGAGGGAAGATTCGATTAAGGAAAGCCACTTTGAACTCTTCCCAAATCACCACATATTTGACCCCCTTCTCTTATTTCCATTAGTTGTACCAAACTTGTGTTACCCCTTTGAGTTGGTAGGCCACTAACTCTATCTTTTCTTCCGATCTCACACCCATGATAACCAATATCTTATAGACCTCATTTATGAACTATTGAGGGTCCTTATCTACCTTTGACCCATAGAATTTTGGGGGATTCATTCTCATGAAGTCTCTTACCCAGGAAGTCGATGTAGGAACATGGGGGGCTTGGGGCCCTTGAATGGCTTGATTAGCCACCACATGTGCAAGCAAGGTGAGAGAATCCATAAGCTCTCCATTGGCCAATTGCTCCTCGGGTGTGGGGGCTTATCTTGATCTTGTGTTTGGCATGATCTAGCACAGCAAAGAACAAGCGTTAGGGAAGGATAGCTTACTTTAACTCTATAGCATGACTTAGATTATGAAGAAGGGAAACAATTCCTAAAACATCTCATAGCCTCCTACTCATAGTTATGGTGCACAAAACAACCATGAATACGACTCTATTCGATGCCGTGTGTTCAATTTTGAGAATCTAATAACCTAGCGCTATGATACAAAGTTTTAGATGACCCAAGCCTAGGTCCTAGTCATGACACGGCGCATGGGGAACCCGAAGGACCCCATGTAAGCCTCTTAGCATGTTATTACATGTCCTTGGTCACGAAAGCAATAAAACATAAAAAGAAGTAATAAAACAGGATAAATGGAATTGAGGGACAACTTCATAACATCAACATCAAGAGTCAAAAGGAGTCAAGCTCATAACATAGATACATAACATGTTCAACAACACATCTACTATATAAGATAAGAGCAGGGGCCAAGATAAAGAAACCAAGCTCACCCTCATAGTCAATACATAAGTCAAAGTGAGAAAGTCTTAATACATAGCAAGAGATCATAAGTAACATACCCAAAATGGAGGACTCACCAGCAAGCTTGAGCGAACGCTACTAACCACATAGAGGAGGATGCTCAAGTGGGACTCTGGTTCCTACATGGTGACATAATGTAGGTATAGAGTGTGTGTTAGCACATTTAAATGTACTAAGTATATAGGATGCAATACAATAATAGATGGGCATCATAATCAAAATACTTAATTAGACAATAGATGAGCATAAGGCAATATGACATGAATGGGAGATTCTTGAATTAAATCATACTTTGATAGAACATAATATATGTGAAGAGAGTGACCATTTCTTAGTGTAATCGAAGGCCTATCACCTACTAGGAGAGGCGCATGAGGTACAAACCCCTTCATGAGGTTGTTGAGATACAAACCCCCCCAACAGGTTAATGGATATAAATCCCTAACATGGTTGATGGAGTACAAACCACCCAATAAGGTTGATGGGTACAAACCCCTAACATGGTTGATGGACAGTCGCACCCTACCACCCATGGTGACTGGAGTACAAACCTTCCTATAGGTTGATGAGTACAAACCCCCAACATGGTTGATGGATAGTCGTACCATACCACCCATGGTGACCAGAGTACAAAAGCCCTCGATAGGTTATCAATGTACAAACCCCTTGAAATGATTACCCAGTGCACAACCACTGAGTAGGGTAAGGTCAAAAGCCAACACTATATAGAATAATATAATTTATACATTCATCCCTTTCATCGTCATCTAGTCATCATATACATACATATATTTCATCATTATTTCACCATCATTCCATCTTCATTTCATCATCATATAGCCATCATATGCATACATATATTTCATCATCAATCCATCATCATTTCATCATCATATAGTCGTACAACTCATAAGATAAGCATTGGGCCCTCAACTCCTCAATAAGTCATAACCAGATATTTTATCAAACACTTAGAGAGTGTGTAGTGCTAGTGTAAAACCATGCAATTCAAGGGAAAAATCATGCTAGAAAATTCAATGTAAAACCTTCAATAGATACTTGGTAACAACCTCAAGCAATATACATCAAAACCCTTCATCAAATCTTACAACAGATCATAGATTCATAGCCCAAAACATGGTAAAACAGTCACAATTTCATATATCCCAACATAATGTGTAGTGATTTTGATAATATGTGAGACCCATGATGAAATCAACTTCAAATTATACAATTTTGAGGAAAAGGAAGTTTGGGCATCATGGGTGAAAGGAACACATGAAAGAAACCTGTATACCTTAACTTTGGAGATGAACTTGATGAAGATTGGAGATGGAGACTTGAAGCTTGATTTCAATCCTTAAGATCCGAAAAGAGTTTTGAGTCTTGAGTTTAGGAGTAAAATATTTGGCTAAGTGTTTGAATGAGTATTGGGGAATATTTTGAATGATATGAAGGTGAAAATGGCTAAGTATAGGTATTTTCACGTTTGGGAACACTTAGGCCCAAGACTTAAAAGTCTTGGCCCAAAGTTAAAACTAGACCAAAAATAATACAAGTGTACGCCCTTGGTGCATCGTGCCAGGGGCACGAAAAGCTCTCTAGAAATTGTATTTTGGAAATTTTGAATTTTGATACTCTTACTCTAAAATCAGGGTTAGACCCATTTCCCACTCAATTTGACCACCTGAACAAGAATATGAAGTCAAATTTTTGATATCACGTATGAATTTTTAGATATATGGAAATTACAATTCTGGGCACTTCTGAGGCACATTTTCTAGTACTTCTTGGGGTCTTTTCATATGTAAGGCATTAACCACTTCCACAGTTGACCAGCATATTGCTATAGTAGATGCATGCGTCAATGCCTTTGAGGAGCGAGTACAAAAGAGACTAGCCAAGGCATGGTCGGCATACTTGTCAGCCTTTCATGAGGAGTTAGCAAAGTTAAAGGCAGACTTGACTTCCTCATTAGCAGTTCCAGTTATAGGTCTCGAGTCTACACCGTTAGAGGAGCCACTATTTGATCTTTTCACTTCGGAGGATCGCCCATAGCATACTCTCGAAAAGAGACCCATTGATGAGGATGAGGATGCAGAGAAGCGGCAGGTGCATCAAAAGACCTCTGATATTGATGAGGAAGTGGACAAGGATATGCTAGGGCAAACGTTAAGGGAATCGAGAGAAGAAGAAGAGGGAGGTGATATGCCCAAATTTTACATTCCAAAAGGAACAGTAAAGCAGTCATTGATCAAATATAGAACTCAGCTAGAGTTGAGGTCGAACCCACAGGGAATGCGTGAGAATAAATCTATTAGCACCCTTTTCAAATGTAACATTTATTCCCAAAACAAAAATACATAAAGTAAATGGGGTGTTTAGGTTTTCAAATTGAATTATTAAAATAAAGTAACAAATGAATGCAAGGACTACTGGATTTCAAACAATTAATGTGAAGCTAGGATTGTGTTCCCTATGACATCTAATGCGATTGTCGAATCTACATAGTAAACTTGTTCATGATTACACATACAAGATCTAACAAGTTATGTAATACCTAATTCACCTATCAGTCCATCTTAGATGTATATAGCTCCACCTTTCGATCTCAGAACATATACTTACTAACCCTTGTTGCCAATCTCAAAATACTCTCACCTCCCGATCTCAACTACTTACACTAGGTTAAAAATCCCAAATTTTCGTTATAGAACTCTTTTCCTAATCACAACGTCCCTTTCAGGCATGTAATGAATACAGGCTTACCCTAATGTATCGACTCATTAAGGAAGAAATTAAAGTGAAGATTACTATGATATATATGTTAATCAATCCCAAGATTTACCCATTCGTCTATCTTATTGATTTGTCATGGTTCCCACATCCCTATTTATGGGTTTAGCCCAGCATATTCAAGAAAAATAACCCATGATGATATAAAGAATTCATAATAAAGAACTTACTATTGAAGAATTAGTGAATCCAAGGATTACAATCTCACACATGATAATTGAAATCCACAAGGTTTAATGAAATTACAAGCAAAATAGTGTTCTCTGGTGTGTCTCCAGCCGTCCAAGACTAAGTAAAAATGAAATAAAAATAATACTTATATATAAAGAAAACCTAATCCGATTTAAAATAGAAAAATTAACTTCGGGATGGGTACGGGCTGTTAGACGGTCTGTGTAGCAGTACACGAATTGCTTACTGGTTCATATGGTGACACTTGTCCTGAAAACCTTCACTTTTCACTTTCACACCTCATGTGCATCGGCACGGTCCATGTGAAGGTTCACGGGCTGTAAACTAGCACATCTCGAAAAACTTGCACAAATTCTTCAACTTTTGATAGTGCCAGCTCCTTTTCATATCACATTGATGAGGTACGACATAACCCATGTCACTTTCCACGGTCCATGAGGGGTATCGCGGAATATGCCTTGGGCTATTTTCTCCTGCGTCTCCCTTTAGCTCCTTGTCATTGTCACTTTTTGCCATATGTGAGGCCACTATGACCCTCACGGTCCATGTAGTGGTACACGAGCTGTATAGGTTCCTGTGTGCCCTCACTTGGCTCTATTTTTCACTTCGATCGCCAAGGCCTCCTCTACAGGCCTCCCACAGTCCATGTGATACTACATGTGCCGAGAAGATCTCCTTACGCCCATACTTAAGCTCTTTTTCATCCTTTTTTCTATAGTTCACCCATTTCTCCATGCCTTAGTCACTTTTCCTAAAACAAAATAACAAATATTAACATCAAAATAATAAATTTGCTTGAGAACATGCAAAATTCCTTCGTTTAAAGCATTATAAGAGTCATATTACTGTTACTCATCAATACCCTCAACTTAGAATGCTTGTTTGTCCTCAAGCAATAACGACTCAACCAAACAAAGCATAAATACAAGTTCTCACTCAGAACTATGGATAACCCCACAATTTTGAACACATATGCCCCGATAACAAGATTAAGAATGTGCTCACACCCCAAATGAACCCACAAAAATTAAGGCAAATAGCATGCATGCATGGTCTGTCCACATACGGTCAGGAGTAAAGACAACCTAGTTGAATTAGCAACCAATTAGTACAAATGATAGTGCCTTCATTACAAAGAAGTCTCACTCACAACATAAGAATATAAAATAGAGACAGGAATATAGACACTCACTCTCATAAATGACTTTCAGTGGACACACAAGAATCGATCATAAGCCTGCCCTTATTTTCGCCACCTTAATTCTCTAATGACCTTTTTGGGATCATATTAGGACTTTTGCTACTTGTAATGATGGCTCGGGCTCGAATGAGGTATATTTAGGATTGAAGTGACTAAAGGGCCTCTCCCAGACACTTATTTTGACTCAACCATTTGCATTTTGGTCTCTAACACTTATAGCCCCCATTTCTCCAACTTTCTTTTGTACAAAAAGTGATTTCCATGCTTATTCACTCATTTTCATTCTTTTCTTTTTCGCTCATTAGTTTTGCTCACTGTCACAATCCATTTCTTTTTCTCCTTTTACCACTTTATTCTTTTCCACACTCATTTTTTTCTTCTCCCTGCAATAGCCACCCTCAACTTAAGCCTATGGCTTGGGTCAAGGTTCACAGTATCTTTCTAAGGGACCAGGGCTAGTATAAGCCACCCTTGACTTAGGCATTTTACCTAAGTGAAGGTTTACAATATCCTTGGAGGGACCAAGGCTAAAATAAAGATTAGCAAATAGATTAGGGAAGTGAATTTGGGTGATTACAAAGAAAAGTCTATTTAGGCTCAACTTTTGGTTCAAAGGGGATAATTTAATTTGGTTGGTCAATTTTAGACTAAGTGACTAGTCAATAATGAAGGCCTAATATCATATCCTAATCCAGCAATTTAATTATTTCAATGAGACTAACCAAGCAAGTTTTATCTCACAACTGTTGACTGAATTATACAAGCAAGCTCACACACACATGGCACATCTTCTACACTAGTTAGCACTAAACCAACATAGACATGCTTCATTCATCAGAATGCCAACCATAAACATACCATACTTACCAGAAATCAAGCAAGTTAGTCAGGATGAGATTGAAATGACCCCAAAAAGAGCCCAAAAATGTGCCTCATAAGTGCTTGGAATTGTAATTTCCATATATCTCAAATTTCGTGCTTGATATAAAATTCTAACTTCATATTCTTGATCAGGGGGCAAAATTGAGTGGGAAATGGGTCTAACCCTGACTTTAGAGAAAAAGAATCACAATTTCAAAATCCAAAATTTTCCTTATCCAGTGTTGATCTGCGCCCCTGGCATGATGCGGTTGGGGCATAGACCAGTGTTAAAAAGTTGCCAATTTTGTTATTCGGTCCAAGGATTTTGGATCTTTGGACAAAGTCTTCCTACGCATTAAAATACCTATACTTAGCCATATTATTACCTTCATATCATACAAGACATTCCCTAATACTCTCTCAAACACTTAGACAAATATTTCACCCCAAATTTCAAGTCCTAAAACACATCCGGATCTTAAGGATTTTACTCAAGCTTCAAGTCTCCATTTCCAATCTTCTTCAAGGATTCTCTAAAGTCAAGGTATGTGGGTTTCAACCATTGGGTCCTTTCGCCTATTGTTCCTAAGTTTCTTTTTTACCTACTTTACATGTTTCTATGTTGATTTTACCTATGGGTTTTCTATTATGAATTTGACTGTGAACTATGTTGGGGATTTATCAAAGTATGACTGTTTAAGCATATTTTGAGCTATGAATCATAGATCTGTCTTGAGATTTGATGAAGATTTTTGATGTATGTTACATGAGGGTATTACTAAGTATTAGTGGGTGGTTTTATATTATGTTTTTTTGCATGATCTCACTCTTGAATTGCATAGTTTTACACTAGATTACACACTTACCAAGTGTTTGATAAATGTTCGGTTAATGTATCTTGAGTTGTTGAAGGCCTAATGCTTGGCATATTAGTAAAGTGAATTTATGATGATTAAAGGATGTTTTGTATGCGTTGATTCCATGAGAAGTATCTATTGTGTTGTGAGATGACCCTAGAAAATTGAGGGGTGATGCCTCAATCATCTTGGATGGGGTGGTAAGCTATCAACCAATTAAGGGTTTGATACCTTAATTGTCTCGGATGGGGGTGGTGAGCCATCAACCAATTGAGGGGTTGATACCTCAATCACTTTCGATGGAGGGTGGTCATGTCCATCAACCAATTGAGGGGTTGGTTCCTCAATCACTATTAATGGATGGTCTACCTTAGATTACAAGTACTAAGTTTGCTTGGTCTATGATGATGGTCTATTCCTACTAATGTAATAAGTTCCATATATAAGCATATTTACTTCAAGTATCATCTATGCATGCCATATTGTTATATGTTCATCTATTGCCTAATTATGTATGTTGATTATAATGTCTATCTATTGTTGCATTCCATCCTATATTCTTAGTATATTCAAACATACTAATACATATTCTATGCCTACATGATGTTACCATGTAGGAACAGGAGCCCCATTTGATCATCATCCTCCTCCACGTGGCTAGTACGATATCTCTCAAAGTAAATTGGTGAAGCCTCAACTTCGAGGACCTACTTCTCTTGATTTACACTATGTATAGACTCTCTTTCCTTATGCTTTAACTATGAGGGTGAGCCTGATTACATGTCTTGGCCCCTGCTAAGTTCAATGTTTAGAGATGTTATTGGATAAGTTATGTAATGAAGCTATGAGCCTTGACTCTATGATGTTTTATGATATGACAGATCTCTTATAGCCCCATATTCCCTTTTTACTATCTCTTATTGTTGTTTTATTGCTTTTGCAACCAAGAATGTGTAATGATATGTTAAAAGGCTTGTTTGGGGTGCCTTTGGGTTCCCCATTCGCCTTGTCACATCTATGCCCTAGGCTTGGGTTGTGACAACGATGCAAACACATATAACCTTAACATTATCAACATGGGACATTTTTTATTCAAACAAAGATCAACACGAGGGCTGCCCTAGACTTCTATGAACACTTATATCTACACAAATATCACAACCTAAATATGCTAGTTCTACTGGATAATACACTTGAGAGAAAAGAAATATGGCAAGAAAAACTCTTAAGTGGCAGGATGCCCTACCCCCTCCAAAAAGACAGTGTAGTGTCCTCACTATACCATAACAAGAATAAAATCACAGAAAGTGGATAGAACATACCTAGGACACCCTAGGCGTCAGTTGATCCTGCAGGACCAGACCTTCCTAGCAGGTCACTGTCATCATAGGTAGCACCAGGTCCAAAGGTGCTCCCAGAAGCCCCTACCCTTATTGCATCTACTGCCCCTTGCTCTCTTTCCTCCTATTTAGTGGCTTCTCGACTTTGCGCATCTGCCTCTCCACCTCTTTTTGTGGGTTAGGTGGAGGACTGCATCAGTGGGTACGGCTCTTACCCTTATCCTCCCTCTTGGAATCTTTTAGGGGTGGCGCAGGTGCAACAGATAGGGTGGGTAGAGCGCCCTATGTCTCATCTAGAATAGGCGCCACTAGAGCATTGAATAGGCTCATCTAAGATTCCAAAGGTGGGGCTGGTGCAGTGGCCTTGTACTGCGTAGTTAGTTTTGCAATCCGGGCCTTCATGCCATTCACTATTCGAACCAAATTCTTTATTTCTTCCCCAGACATACTCCCAAACATATCATGGAAGTATCCCTCTAAAGTGTTGACATGGCTATGCAAGGTGGTGATTTGGCTCATAATAGTTTTTTATGTTGCGCCATAGCCTGTTGTATGTGAGAATGAACCACATATGGCATCCTTTCGACTATCTGGTCTACAACGACATGTGTCTGACGCTGGTCTGCCACCACTATTAGCAGAAACTCATAGGGCACATATGCATACCCTTATTGTGCCGGAGGAGCCGCACCACTGCCCTTGAGCTGCTCAGAAGCCTCGCCTGATGGTGGGGCAGTGCTGTAATCCTCAAATGGCAAGGGCTGCTATGGAGATGCTAAGGAAAAGTTTGTTAAGGACCCCTAGTAAGCATGTTCTGATCCGCATGAGAGGATTTTGGAAATCACTAATCAGGGCAATGTTAGCCACGCCCTTGGGAGCTATTTTCTTGTCTAAAAAGTGAGTGATAGGAACATCGACCTTTTTGCAAAGGGCACGAATAAGTCACGGGAAGGGCATGCTAGCTTTATCAGATAAGACCCAATCTCTCACCTCAAGATCAATAATCCATTCCATATTTATCATTTCTAATAGGCCGCAACCTAGGTCGCATCACCAACCACCAAAACTTTGCAACAAAGTTCAAAGAAGCTTTAGCAATAGGACACTTGGGGTTTGTAACCCAAGGCACCGCCATCCCCTGAATGGCGATTCATTCTGCAATCCATCCCAACATTTTAGCCCGAGATAACAAATCAAACATTCGCCCCTCATCTATAATCCACAGGTATCTATTCATGAATTGTCCATCCGGAGAAGCTCGGTAATCTGTCCTAAATCGGAATAGGTTGATGGTGTTTTTGAAATATCCATTCATGTACCACACACTATCATATGTTACCACGGGGACCTACTAGATGCAACCTGCTTCTTCACTTTTTTAGATTGGTTACCCTCTACGGAGTTCAGTAGACTAGCAGTATAACTAGAATAGAACTCCTCAACTATGGCGGGCCCATAGCAACCAGATGGTTGTGCCATCTAACCAAATTTATATGATTCAAAAGTATCTCTAATCTTTGGGATACTGTTAAGTTGGTCTGTGAGGACCCGAACCTCCGAGATGACCGGCCACTGTTGGAATCCCCCGGAACCCTTTATCAACCCGTGAGTGTAAATATCTTTGGCTCCTGGACCTGTCTAACAGCACGATAGAAATACAATAAGCGCCCTAGCAGTTTTGGGATCTGTCATCCAAGAGATTGCAAAATGTATAGCCTCATCATCATTGTCTCAGAGTTTGATCTCATCTGCCTGCTCCTCAGTGTCATGACCATCAGCCTCCGAAGTTTAAAAAAATATATCCTTCTCCTGTTCTGGGGTGTCCGCCTCCTCCTCAACTCCCATGTAAGGAACCCCATCCTCAGACTGGGGAGCTCTGCATCGGCCTTCGGTATGAGCCCTTATAGTACGAGGGGAGTGAGGAGAGACATTGCCCGTATAATGAACCTTGGACCCACTGGAGTAGTCATCACCTGAGTCACTCCCAACTTGATGGCTAGATGATACAGTTGGGGAGTTGTGGAGACGTGACACAGGCACATCCCTTTCACTAAGTCTGATTAATCTGCAGCATGGACCCATACCACCTGCAGTATCACAAATGAATATAATTTGTTAGAACTCATTCAACAAGCAAGTTGACTCACTAATGGGTACTCAAAATTCCCCTATGCCACAAAAGTGACAATATCCCTTAAAAGAGGCATCATCGGTCTATCACAGGGCAATTGTACTTAAGAGACATGTAGAAATTAAAGTCTCAATCAACGGGTACTCAAATATTTCTTTTCTACTTTTTTCATAACTTAAGTGGTACAGGGCCCTACATGGGTCGTATAGCATGAAACGGGTCGTGACAGGGCAAGTGGTGGGAGTAGGAACCACGTGGAGATGAAGGCCCTACGTACAGGCCACTACATGGTTCATGTATAGGCACACGGTCTATGTGATGAGCTGTGGGAAGCCCCGTCATCCCTGTTCATCCCAAGGCACACACTAACATATATTTATGCACTTGTATGCTCAGTTCAATTAACACAGATGCATGAGGGGCGTGGATATGCTAATATTCATCACAAAAACTCTTTAATATCATAATATGCCATGGCCACCTCTTTAACCATACAACGTTAGTCGTTTTCACCACCAAACACCAACCCCGTACCAATTTCATGCAAGATACCACTTTAAACAAAGAAAGAACTAATTTTTCACACAAAAATCTAACCAAGCTCACTAAAAATTACAGTAGGAGAGATATAAAATGTGAATACTTACTAGATGTACAAATAATGAAGGGGACGTCTTACTAGAACAAGGAGAAACCCCACAGTAAATGAAGCTATAAATCATTAAATAGACTCACGAATTATAACAAAGAAGATTGAAAATTTAGGGATTTTTTAGGATAGAAAGTTGTGAAAAGAGAGAGGGTTGTGAGGTTATAGAGAGAACAAAAAAATTAAAAATGGATTGTTAGGATAATGTAAGGGTATTTAAAAACCCTTGGTCAACCGAGTTGACTATTTCTCTCTCTTTCACACGGATGGCCTCATGGCCCGTGCCATGTGGCATGGTCTATTTGAAATACCCATCCTACCATACTTGCAATAATTTACCACTTACCTAGTTTTGTATTGGCTGACGATACCTCAATGAGAGATCTCACGGCCCGTGACACCTGTTACGGTCTTTTTAGTTGACCATTTACCACACTTGTGCAATTTTCACTCACCTAGCATGAGCACGCTTCATGGTTGTTGACACAAGCCGTTCAACTCTACACGATCCATGATAGATGCTCATGTGGGTGGTATTAACAAAATAAACAAGTACCTTCCTAAGGGTGTGCCCCAAGATAGGCAGCACGGGGCATCTCATGCCATATGACCCATGTAAGGGTGTACGTGGCTCTGTCCTTAACCAAATATTAGGCCATGCTCAGCTCATGTCTTGCGTTCCTCCATGTGCACATGCACCAATATCAAAAGCATCATCTATAGCTACCTGAAAACACAAATAAAAAACAAGACAATGACCTATAGACTATTTTTATATATAAAACTATTGCAATGCATGGGTTGCCTCCCATGAAGTTCTTGATTTAACTTCGCGGCATGACGCACTATCTTTGACTACTCAGGCTTCATTAAGAAGCATGACCTTAATCACTGAGGCTTCCTCTGCTGGACCCAAGTATTGCTTCACTCTCTGCCCATTCACTTTGAATCGATCCCCGTTTTCAGCTTCTAGCTCAATTACGCCATAGGGAAACACTGTGGTAATCTTATATGGGCTAGACCACCTAGACATGACCTTACTTAGGAAGAGCCTCAATCTGGAGTTGTACAAAAGTACCTTGTCACCAACACTAAAACTCCATTGCGTAATATGCTTGTCATACTGGATCTTCATCCTCTCTTTATGCAGTGCGACACTCTCATATGCTTGGAGGTGAAACTCATCCAACTCATTGAGATGGTCAAGTCTCAAGTCAGCACCCTCATCCTAATTTATGTTGAGCTTCTTTAAAGCCTAGAGCGCCTTGTGCTCCAACTCCACAGGTAGATGACAGGTTGTAACAAACACCAATTGATATGGGGACATACCAATGGGGTCTTATAAGCCGTCTTGTAGGCCCAAAATGCATCATCTAGCTTCCGTGCCCAATCAGTTTTAGTGGCATTCATAGACTTGGTCAAAATCTCCTTGATCTCTCTGTTTGACATTTCAACATGTCCATTTGTCTGCGAGTGATAGGGTGTGGCCACTTTATGCTACCGTACTCCATACTTCGCTAGCACAACACGGAAGACCTTGTTATATAAGTGATAACCCCTATCACTAATGATAGTTCTGGATGTCCTGAATCTAGAAAAGATGTTTCGCCTAAGAAATTGGACAACACTCTTACTTTCGTTGTTTGGCAATGCAACCGGATCCACCCACTTGGAGCCATAGTCCACCACACAAGGATATACTTCATACCATAAGAGCTCATAAATGGGCCCATGAAGTCAATTCCCCAAACCTCAAACATTTCTACTTCAAGACTAGCGTTCATGGGCAGCTCTTGATGCTTTGAGTTATTGCTCTATCACTGACACTAACCACATCCAAGCAATAAGTTATGGGATTTTTTGTAGATAGTGGACTAGTGGTACCCACATTGTAGAATATTCTTGGTTGTCCTAGCGCCACCACGATGACCCCCCACTACAGAAGAGTGACAACCTCCATGATACTCAACATCTCCGCTTATGGAATGCACCGCCTGATAACCACATCAGCATATGTTCTGAACAATTATGGGTCATCCTAGAAGTATCTACGCAGATCTTAAACAAACATTTTTCTCTAGTGAGGTTTAAGGCCCTCTACCATAATGTTGCTCACTAGAAAGTTAGCAAAATTAGCAAACCATGGAATAAGGCCAACGAATGCTGCTAATACCTGCTCACCAGGAAAGGAATCATCATTGTTCAACCAATCCTTCGCTTTTGACTCATCCTCCAGCCTGGACAAGTGGTCTGCTACCTGATTCTCAGATCCTTTTCGATCTAGGACCTCAAAGTCAAACTCTTGTAGCAGGAGAATCCATCTATTCAGCCTCCGCTTAGCATCTTTCTTTGCCATGAGGTATCTCAAAGATGTATATGGTGTGCACTATCAGTTTGGTGCCCAATAAGTAGGCCCTGAACTTGTCAAATGCATACACCACAGCTAGCAATTCCTGCTCAGTCACTGTATAATTCTTTTGAGCATCATTGAGGGTCTTGTTGGCGTAGTAAACGGGGTGAAAAATCTTGTTGCGCTTCTGTCCAAGCACAACACCTACAACAATTCAGCTTGCATCACATATAACCTCAAATGGGGTAGCCCAGTCAAGTGCAACAACCATAGGTGCATAAATCAACTTTTTCTTTAGGGTATCAAAGGCATGCCTGCAACTGTCATCAAATTGAAACTTTGCATCCTTCTCCAATAGCTTGCACAAAGGATATGCAATCTTGGACAAATCTTTTATAAATTGATGGTAGAAACGCACATGCCCAAGGAAACTCCTAACTCTTTCATAGATATGGGAGGTGGTAATTTCTCAATCACCTCAATCTCTACCTTATCGACCTCTATGCCCTTCTTAGAAATCTTATGGCCAAGAACTATCCCCTCCTTGACTATGAAATGGCATTTTTCCCAATTTAATACCAAATTAGCCTCCTCACAAAGTTGTAGTGCCTACTAAGATTCAACAAACAAGCATCAAAGGAATCACCCACTATAGAGAAGTAATCCATAAATACCTCGAGGGTGTCTTCAACCATGTCGGAGAATATCGACATCATACATCACTAGGAGGTGGATGGGGCATTGCATAACTCGAAAGGCATCGTCTTGAAGGCAAACATGCTATATTGGCAGATGAAGGTGGTCTTCTCCTGATCTTCTAGGGCTATAGATATCTATTGTAACCCGAGTACTCATCCAAGAAGCAGTACCACCCTCTGCCTGCTAACCTATCTAATATCTGGTCCATAAAGGACATAGGGAAGTGGTCCTTCAGAGTCTATTTATTCAACTTTTGGTAGTCTATGCACACCCACCAACCAGTGACAGGTCACAAGGAAACAAGCTCATTTTTATCATTGGCTACCACAGTCATGCCCCCTTTCTTAGGGACACATTGAACTAGACTAACCCATTGACTATCAAAAATAGGGTAAATCACCACAGCATCTAGCCACTTCATGATCTCCATTTTCACCATCTCTTATATAGGTAGATTCAGCCTACGCTGTTCAATGTTGGGCACACAGTTATCCTCCAACTTGATCTTGTGCGTGCATATCCTTGAAGGAGTCCATATAATATCTACAATGGTCTAACCAATAGCTCTTTTAAACTTTTAGAGGACCCCTAACAACGCCTTCACCTGGTCATCTCGGATATCCACAGCCACAATCATAGGAAGGGTGTTATTAGTGCCTAAAAATATATACCCTAAGTGTTACGGTAGCTTCTTGAGCTCTATAGCCAGACGCTCCTCAATTAAAGGTTTAGCTGGCGGTGTAGGTTTGTTCTACAGGTCTAAGTCCAACTTTCTGGAGATAAATAGTTTGGTTTCCCTACCTCGCAAAGCATTCATAGTGTTTGCTACCCACTGATACCATCCTCTTGGAAGTTCAACAACACCGCTGCAAGTGTGTCCACACTCATTGTTTCTTCAAGTAGGATATTAGAAAGACAGTCATCTTCCATATCTATAATAGACATCATAGCCACCTCTTTAGCTCTCTTCATTATAGCACACACACTAAATTTTACCTCTTTAGTGTTCAGTCTAAAGGTCAGCTCCCCTCACTTCACATCTACCAATGCCCTAGCAGTAGATAAAAATGGTCTCCCAAGGATGAAGAGAACCTCAAAATAACACCTGACAGTCCAGAATGACAAAATCCACAGGAAAGATGAACATGCCCACACAGACTAGCATATCACACAAAATCCCCACAGGCTGTTTCACCAATCTGTCTGCCATGAGTAGCCGCATTATAGTGGGTGTGGGGCTCCTAAGCCCAACTATTTGTAAACTGCTAGTGGCATCAAGTTGATGCTGGCACCAAAATCATAGAGAGCCCTTGCAAAGTTATAAGCTCCAATGGTACATGGGATAGTGAAGGCTCCTAGATCTTCCTTCTTTTCAATAAGAGATCTTGTGGAAATGGCACTATGATGATGGAGGTTGCTTGTTAGATTAATTGTAGTTGTCCTTTTCTTAGTCACTAAGTCATTTATGAACTTAGTGTAGCCCAGCATCTGCTCAAGTGCCTCCACTAGAGGGATGTTCACTGATATCTCTTTCGAAATGGACAAGAACTTCTAAAACTTGCCATCATCAACTTTCTTCTGTAACCCCTGTGGGAATGGTGGTGGTGGCTTCGAAATGTTTGATAGGGACTGAGGTGTTGGTTTGTCTAACTCTGGGGTCTCTATAGCAACCTCAGGCTCTGCGGGTGCCTCAACGATCTCTTCACTAACATCATCCACATACACCTCCACAGGGTTAGGTACCTTGCCATCTGCTTTATCCATACCTACATCACTGGCTACAACAGGGTCAAAGAGTACCTTAATGCTCCTCCTAGTTACAACTATGCAGTGACCATCATTCTTTAGGTTTTAAATAGTGTTACTAGTTAGTGACCCTACTTTACTTTGATTTAATGAGGCTAACAATTGCCCCATCTGCTGCTCTAGTCGCTTGATCAAGCATGTTCAAGAAAGATAACCCACAATGATATAAAAAAGTCATAATAAAGAACTTACTATTGAAGAATTAGTGAATTCACAGATTACAATCTTGAACAAGATAATTGAAATCCACAAGGTTCAATGAAATTACAAGCAAAATAGTGTTTCATCTCTTCTAATTCTGAGTTTCTACCATCATTATTTTGATGCTAACAGTTCCTATAGCTGCCTTTTCTCTACCAATTTCCTTGATAGTTCTCAGGACCATAGTTTCGACCTTAATTACCGGCGTTGAATGGCTGGTAAGTCCCCTAGATGCCTAAGAAGTTTGCCTCCTCATTATAATTATAGCCTTAATCATCAGACCTGGCCATTGGGTCCATGACTTTCACCTTTTCTGCACCTCCATCTAATAGTCGCTTTGCCAGCAAGTCCAGTTGAGTCTTCATATAGGCCATGTCTTAATCCTATTCCGCCTCCTTCAGTCGCTGCTCTACAGTCATCTCGAAGATAAACCCTGAATACTCTCCATCTCTGGTGTACCATGCCCTATTATTTTTGGCTATCTAATCTAAGATCACCACTATGTCTGTGAAAGTCCTGGACATGTATGGTCCCCCATAAGCAGCATCAATGATAGGCTTCATCACAAAGTTGCAAGACCTGTAGAAGATTGCCTTCAAGTGCTCATCTATGAGATGGTGATTGGACCACTGCTTAAGCTTTTGCCCAAATCTCTCCCAAGTCTTATGTAGTACTTCATTCGGCATTTGCTTGTGAGACCCAATGTCATTTATGATCTTCAGCTATCTTGATGCAGGGAAGAACCTCTCCAAGAATGCCTCTTTTAACTCTCTCTAAGTGTGGATGGAATCATGTGGAAGCTTATTCAGCCACTTTGTCGCTCCACCAAATAGAGACAACGAAAACAATCACAGCCTAAGTGCTTGCTGACTAACCCCTGGAATCTCAGACGATTGATATGTCGCTAAAATGTTTAGGGCATGCTAATTTACATCCTTAGTTGCTTCTACGCTGAACAACCCTTTCAACTATAGCATCTGCAACATATTACTAGTGATGGTAAACTTAACACCTGCAGGCAGTGGGGGGAGCACTATTGCTCCAATGGTCCCAACACCCTTATCATCATCATTCACTGTCTAGGGGAGGCTGAGGCACTTGATGTCTTACATTAGGCAGCGGCACCTGTCTAAGTGGTGTTACTGATGGTACCCCATTCACAGCCTGGTCATCATCACCCAGACCCTCAGTTCCCCACTTGCAGGATTCACGGCGAACTCTCTCTGTCTAGCCGCTTTGCTTTCTTGGGCATTCATTTTGCAAATTGACTTAGTAAGCTTGGGGTAGTAGGGAACAAGTGTTTTACCCTTGCTTTTGGTGTTTGGCATGCAATGCTGGCTCCCTACCAAGAACAAAAACAAGAAACAAAATTAGGGACTAGTATTACACACTGAAAATAGCAACTAATAGACTATTACTTCGCCATATTCCCCGACAACGGTGCCAAAATTTGATACGCCCAAATTTACACTCCAAAAGATATAGTAATGAGGTCATTGATCAAATAAACAACTCAACTAGAGTTAAGGTTGATCCCACAGAAAATGTGTGAGAATAAATCTATTAGCACCCTTTTCAAATGTAATATCTATTCCCAAAACAAAAATACATAAAGTAAGTGGGGGTTTTGGTTTTCAAATTGAATTATTAAAATAAAGTAACAAATAAGTGCAAGGACTATTGTATTTTAAATAATTATTGCGAATCTAGGATTGTGTTTCCTATGACATCTGATATGATAGCGGAATCTAGGTGGTAAACTTGTTCATGATTACGCATACTAGATCTAACAAGTTATGTAACACCTAATTCACCTTTTGGTCCTTCTTAGATGTATATGGCTCATCACCTTTCGGTCTCAAAATGTATACTTACTAACCCTTGTTGTCGATCCCAGAATACTCTTACCTCTTGGTCTCAAGTACTTAGACTAGGTTAACAAAACCCAAATTTCCATCATAGAACTCTTTTCCTAATCAAGACATCCCTTTCAGGCATGTAATGAATACAAGCTTACCCTAATGCATCGACTCATTAAGGAAGAAATTAAAGTAAAGATTACTATGATATATACACTAATCAATCCCAAGATTTACCCCATATTCGTTTATCTTATTAATTTGTCATGGTTCCCACAATTCTAGTTGTGGGTTTAGCCTAGTATGTTCAAGAAAGATAGACCACAATGATATAAAGAATTCATAATAAAGAACTTACTATTGAAGAATTAGTGAATCCATGTATTATAATCTCGAATAAGATAATTGAAATCCACAAGGTTCAATGAAATTACAAGCAAAATAGTGTTCTCTGGTGGTCTTTGTCTCCAACCGTCCAAGACTAAGTAAAAATAAAATAAAAATAATATATATAAGGAAAATCTAATCTAATTTAAAATAGGAAAATTAACTTTGGCATGGGTACGGGCCATTACATAGCCCGTATGGCAGTAGACGAACAGTTTACCGGTCTGTGTGGCAACACTTGTCCTCAAAACCTTCACTTTTCACTGTCACACTTCACGTTCATCGGCACGATCCATGTGAAGGTTCAAGGCCCATTAACTGGTTTGTCTCGCAACGCTTGCTCGAATCCTTAAATTTTTGACGGTGCCATCTCTTTTTTAAATCACATTGATGAGGTATGACATGACCCATGTCACTTGCCATGGTCCATGAGGGGTATAGTGGTACATGCCCTGGGTGAATTTCTCCTGCATCTCCCTTTAGCTCCTTGTAATTATCATTTGCCACCAAGTGTGAAGCCAAAGTGAGCCTCACGATCCGTGTAGTGGTACACGAGCCATGTAGGTCCCCGTGTACCCTCACTTGGTTCTATTTTTTGATCCAATCGCCAAGACCTCCTCCACATGGCCTCCCACGGTCTGTGTGATACTAAACGGGTTGTGGAGGTCTTCTTACACCCATACTTAAGCTCTTTTTCATCCCTTTTCCTATATTTCACCCATTTCTCTATGCCTTAGTCACTTTTTCTAAAAAAATAACAAAAATGAACATCAAAATAACAAATTGTCTTGAGAACGCATAAAAATCCTTCATTTAAAGTATTATGAAAGTCGTATTTCTATGACTCATCAGGAGGCAAGCCCAGGAGATGGATAGATTGTTGGGTATTAGCTCATCCAGTGCAGCTGCTATGTGGACAACCCCTTCGGAGGGAGATGATCAGAGGCAGCCAGAGGCTAATGCTTAGGCACCAAGATATGTTTTTTTTTACCCCTTGTATTTATATTAATTTTTAGATTGTACATTGAAGACAACATACATTTCTTTTGATGGAGTGTGTGTAGCTATGGACTAGGGTGAAGTCTGAGTGGCTTGGAGTCCATACCTACCCCAAATTTTGATCCTGAGGTTTTCTTGCCTATGTTCATTTTCCTCGTGGATATTTACTTTTTTGTTTAACCGACATGTGTAGGATGTAGATAATATTTGTAGTATATAGTAGTTGAACTTATGGCATCTATCTAGTATTTTATTTTTTATGAAATATTTTGAAATTGGTACCCATCAAAATTTTTTAGTTGTTATATTGCAACTTTGGATGTTTGAATGATTTGTCAATATTTGTTTTGATTAAGTAAGGGAAATTTGATACATGAAATATGATCTGTGAGTTTTTGTTGGCTATTCATGCAATGCCATGTGTGTGTGAGTTGATTTTGTTATGTTCGTGCATTATGTGTTACTGTAGAACTTATCATGTTACTTTAAGTAAGACTAGAGATTATATTGACTAGGAAGGGATATTAGGTCCTTTTTCTTTGAATTAGTCCACTTTGACCTTAAATGACCAACCAAATGAGAAATTCATCCCTTGTTCCAAATGTTTGAGCCTTACATGCACCATTTCTTTCGTAACACCTGATTAACCTAGCCTTGTTTAGTGAAATACCTTGAAATTGGCCCTAGTCTACCCTTGAACATTGTGAACCTTGATTGAGGCAAAAAGTTTAAGTTGAGAGTGGCTACCAAACGTGGCCCTGGTTTGGGAAATAAACATTGTGCACTTCGATATAGGCTAAAAACCTAAGCGGAGGGTAGCTAGTATAAGGGTAAAATAGCAAAAATGAGGTGTTGAGTTAGAAATAAAAAGAAAAGGAGGAGAATCATGTACCGGGTAAAAGAAGAAAAAACCTTAAAATGAGTTGAAAAAGAAAAATGATGTGTGAAAAATGAGGCAAAAGCTGAAAGTGTGAAGAAAATACCTGAAAAAGCTTGAATATGAAGAAGAAAGGGAGAAAAGGTGGAAATGATTGAGTTTCAAGGTGAAAGTGTCAAAAAACATATGGTTCAAGGTTTCTTTTAGTCAATAATTGTCCAATATGTCATATCAAATCCCTATGAGCCTACATTACAAGCTTATAAAGTCCTAAAGTGATTCTAGCCCAAATTAGTCAAAAGTTTGGGTCATGAGTATACGGGAAAGCCTATGGTATTGGTCATCATAAATGAATATAATTTATGAGAGTAAGTATGCTTGCACAGTCCCATGGTAAATTTCTGAAATCTCCATTGAGTGTTAAAAGGGACTTCTTTCTTGTGAGGGCATTTGCATTGTGGTGTCAATATTTTACTTGTTCAGTGATTGTGGATTTTTGATATTCCTTTGCTTCTCATATTTGTGTTGTCAAATGCATCAATATAGTTTGGTTTGCTAAATAGCTACATGATCCTATTTTCAAGAAAAGTTGATATAGGTACTTGAGTTGGATTTGAGTATGGTATATGTCATTTCGTTAATTGCTATTTGTTGCTTTATTATCTATATAGATTGAGTCGTCGCTTGAGGACAAGCAATAATTCTAAGTTGAGGGTGTTGATGTGCTGTCAAAATACAACACATTTGATGCCTAAAACCTGGGATTTTGTGTGTTCTCAATGTGACTTTTGTGGGTTTTATGTGTTTTTGTGTTTGTTTTTGTAGAAAATACAGATTGACTCAATTTTGGGAAAAGTTGCAAATTATGTTGATTTTCAGGACATACGAGCCCCACTACAAGTCGTAGCCTAACCTACGAGTCGTAGAGGTAGTCTCGTATAAATTTATAGTGTTCAAACACAAAGTATAAAAATTTGAAGTTCAGTTATACGAGCGTCAGGTATGAAACATAGTTCCTTCTATGACTCATAAAGGGTGGTCTCATAGCAAATTACAGTGTTGATCAAGATTGGGCCAAAAAATGCAAGTGTGGACTACGAGAAGGCACTAAACTAGACTATGACTCGTATAGGTTTATCATAGTACTGAAGTCAAAAAATGCAAAGTGTTGACCATGAAAGCCCGACTATGACTCATAGGGCACACTACGAGTCGAACTGGGAGCCTTAGCTGACACCGACCAGTTTTTCCATTTAATTTAGAAACTAGTTCGTAAATAACTTAAATAGTATATTTTAGTTTTTTTGAACACAACCTTCATAGTTTTTCTGAGTTTTTAGAGTTTTGTAGAGAGTGTTTGAGTGAGAATTGAGAGTAGATTTCTAGGGTTTTCTTTGTAGACTCAAATTTGGAAATAAGATTCGCCTGTGGATTCACTTCATCTTTCAAGCTTGTGATTCTAAATACAAAGTGGGTTTTCTTGTTTTTTATTCTCTTTAGGTATGTGATTAACTATGTCTTTTGTATTCATTGTTTATTTGTTTACCCAAGTCATGAGTACCTAAATCCACAACTTAGGATTGTAGGAACCATGAGTAGATCACTTAGAAAACACGAATTATTTGCACTTCTTGAGTTGGGTATTTGCATGTATTAGCCATTTTCCTTCATTTTGCATGTTGCTCAATGGTGGCTAACTTGAACCCTGCCTAGTATCATTATCCTGGCCAGGTAATGATGAATAGGAAAAGGGAATGGTTAACAGAATTTGATTGATGTGTTCTTATCTAATCAATTGAGCTCGGCCAAGAAGAGGTTGACTGGGATAATAGGTAATGGTTAGTTTGGCA
This sequence comes from Solanum virginianum, assembly GCA_000787875.1. Taxonomy (NCBI): domain Eukaryota; kingdom Viridiplantae; phylum Streptophyta; class Magnoliopsida; order Solanales; family Solanaceae; genus Solanum; species Solanum virginianum. Next base: position 14,904 of record DF361285.1, on the reverse strand, counting down.
CACTATGATATTCGGTCAAGCGGCACAGTGAAACTCGACCTTCACTTTTAGAAGAAGGATGGAAGAACTTACATTATCGTCCTGCATGTAATGTCCTATTTGAAGATGTGTTATCCACGGTATTCAAGTTAGTGAATCATGGAGAATATAATTACCCAAGTTTCTCTCTGATTTGATTGTCCCCATATTTTATTAGTTTAGTTTAATTTTTTATCGATCATTGCAAAACCTCCCTTCCTTGAGAATTGAGTTACTTGATATTTGAATTGATTGATGGTGAACCGAGTTATCAAAACCTTGTATTCCCTGTGGGATTTGACCCTAACCTTGTTAGATTTTTACTATTGATGATTGCTTTGACCTTGAAATATAGGCGTATCTAGGGCGCGACATCAGTGATCGAGTATTTCTACGAGTATTGCCCTTAAAGGGGTTGATGAAATTTGGTAGGTGGGGTAAGCTTAGCCCCAGGTATATTGGGTCATTTGAGATGTTGAGAAGGACTGATATAGTCTCCTATGAGTTAGCCTTCCCTCCAACATATTCAGCTATACACCTAGTTTTTCATATTTTGATGCTACATCGGTATGTGCCAGATGAGCCTCATGTGCTGCAGTATGATTCAATTGAGTTAGATGATTGTTTAGCATTCATTGAGGAGTCGGTGGTCAATTATCCAGAGATGTTAGACAGCTTTGCTCTAGACCCATACCTATGGTTAAAGCCTAGTGGAAACACCGACCAGTTGAAGAGGCCAATGGGGAGACCGAGCGGGATATGCAGAGCAGTACCCCATCCTATTTGAGTCCTCATGTAAGCTTTTATACTTACTTTTGTTGGGATGAAAGTTTTTTAGTATTGGATTTTGTAATGACTCTCTAGGTCATTTCTGGGTTTTCATACATTTTTTATCGATTAGAGCATTCCCATGTGACTCTAGGTCATTTATGACCTGCCAACACTAATAGTTCGATCGTATGGTCGTTTGTTTAGAAATTATGGAGATCTCCATATTGGAAGGGATATTATAGTTTTAAAAGTGAGCTTCGAAGTAAAATATGGGAAAACAACCTCAAAGCAAAATTTTGATAGTTCTATTAGCTTTGGAATGACCAAATTAGGCTAGAAGCCTAGTCAACTTGAATAATGAGACTTTCAATGTAGGTTTGTGTCGAGTTTTGCATTTCAACTTTCAGAACTGGCCAATAGTTGACTTTAGTCAACATTCGTGGGAAACATATCTGGATTGAAATTTTAATAGCATATAAGCTCTGAAACATCGAGTTTGGTCTAGAAAAACCTTTTCTTTGGTGCTTGAGGCTTCTGGACTCATTATGAGCCCCTCGGTGGATTTTGATGAAATATGGCCTTAGGAAGTGGGATCCACATTTGATTGTAACAACCTCGTATGGGAATTATGATTACGTCATTGGATTTAGAATGTTGAATTTGGTATGGTTGCATAGTTCACTTGTGAATACAAGGTTCCAAATGAGTTTTGAATACCTCATTGGAAAATTTAACACAGTTGGAATTTGGTACATCCATAATAGTGCTCCGTGATTGTGGGGCCTTGGCCGCGTTCGCAGAGGTCAACTACACCATTGCTCCATGATCACGGGAAAATAAGTAACATTTATGAGGCCAAGCATCCAACACTCCATGACCATAAAGGACATCCCCCATTCTCTGAGGTCAAATGACCTTATTCCCCGATATTTAGGGGTACTGTTCATCGCGATTGCAGAGAACAAAGTTTGAGCCACATATACCTGGTCATTTCTAGACTTGACTAAGGAAAAAGACCAACTTTCAACTACGATAAATTGATCATTTTGAGGCTGAATCAGGTGATTCAAATGGCTAACTTACGTGAAATATCAAGGAGAATATCTTAGAAGTGTCTAAAATTACATTTGGAACATCGCTCAAGGTAATTTTTGTTGTTTTGCTATTGTATGTTGTGTATGATTATCGAAAAATCGGGAAGTGATTAGCTGGTCATTTTGCATCAAAATTTAATGGATTTGGGTTAATCGGTGTAAATTTTTTTAGATGCATGCTATGGTGTTTTCAGAATCTTTCGATTGAGCTGCATTTCAGGCAAAAATTCTATAGAATATTCTGCCTATTTTATTATTTTTGAAAGGAACTGTCATTTTTATATTTGATTGATTGGTATTGTTTTGGGCATCAGATTGAGCCATAATTTGAGGTGCAAGTGCGAGTAGCTATAAGGATTATTGTACAAGGTTGTTTTAAGATTCCGAATGCGAACCCCATTCTTCCCACTTTTTAGTTCTAAGATTTGTCAATGTTTAATTCTTGTGATTTTGGTATCGAAATGACTGTATTAATGTTGTGATTTTATTTTTGACAACTTGGTAGCGTTCTAAGACCGCTCGAAAGGGTAAAACATCTGCGGAGTAATTGGAGTGCGCATGATCGATATAGGCTACAGTTTCTATTCTTCTATACTTGAGTTGGATTGCGTGAATCCTATATGGATAGCATGAATATTGGGCAGGGAATTAGTTCTGAGATCATACATGATGAATTTATTGTATTAGCTATTATGTGAGCCTCCACGGTATCCGTTGACATACTGTGATTCCTTGTGATTAGTATGTTGGTTATTGACTGTCTTGTTGATTAATTGATGCTTGATCAGCCTTAGTCTAGGATTAGGCTAGTGATGCCTAGACCCATGTTGTTCGGTATCAGTAGTTGCTTCATAATCATCTGGTGTGACTTGAGAGGCGTAGATTCATGTAGACCGGACTAGCAAACTTAAGTTTGATGAGTTCACCCTTAGATAGGCCATGATCAGGTGGGAACCTGATTATCCATATGATTGGCTTGCTATCTTGAGATGTTTCTGCAACACATTGAATTCTGCTCAAATATAGCAGTGACCGACAATGTATACTTTGGAGCTTCGAGCAGGGTTTCATACAATTATAGGCTCGATCATTTTCTATAATTGGTCACATATCCTCGCCCCTAGGAAGTGTGTAAACGAGGATCAGTTATAGTTTGTATAACCCTAGTAAAGCTTGTGTAGTAAAGGCTATACCATAAAGGTGATACCCCTAGTAAAGGCTATATCATAAAGGCGATACCATTGGAGGGCATACTGGACTAGTTCGAGGCCTAAGGTCTAGGTCATAGCCTGGGTTGAAGCCAACTTAGGGTATATTGTCTAGGTCCACAGTCATGTCAGATGATTCGATCGATATTGAGACTACATTTGTGTCGTTGGGCAATGAGTTCATTAGACCCTAGACGCTATTAGACCCTATCCCAGCATACAACCCCCTCCACCCATTAATTGTGCATTGGTGTACCTTTGGGGCTTATGGAGGCCTAGTTGGTGGGTAGAAATAGATAGTAAGGCCTTACACCCGCGTACATTACCACACCTTGCCTAGTTCTGGTAACTTTCATATCCGCTAGCCTACTTACCTTGTTCTCATGATTAGATGCTTATGGAGTTACATTCTTGCTTTATTTACTGTTCTTACTCAATTGGCCTATGATACCTGATGGGTAACATATCTCAGGTACTCATACTACACTCTGCATCTATTTTGTGATGTAGGTCCTCGAACTAGCAAATATTGTTGATTTTTCTCGTGGTTGTTATCATATTTGGAGACTTATGGTGAACATTGGGCATTCTTGGACCCTTCTAGTCTCCACTTGTACCAGTGGCTGTCTTTTGCTTTTGGAGACTTGCCTTATATATCGTTTTGGTTGTGTATATGTACCTATAATATCTTATGGCTCAGTTATTTTGTATCATGTCTATTGTAGCTCTGTAAAGGTGATTTCTAAGTTCTGGGCGGGATTGTCTAGTGGTTGTTGTATGTGTATATAGTATCAGTTCTATTTCCTTTATGACTAGTTGTTAGTTGATGTTTGTCGAGTTATCGCCTACCCTCACACCCGCTACTAGCAGTTCCGGGTTATGGGTTGGCTTGTCTATAGGAGGGTTAATGTAGGCGCCATCATGATCTGTAAATTTGGATCGTGATAGTTCCGTACCTAAACTATCATTTATTAGTTTGAAAAACACATATCTCTCTTTTATTCCTCTCACCATAGTGTGTATGCTACACTCCCTTTTATTTATTTATTTTTTTTAAAAAGGCCACATCACACTTGACATGGATAAAATATTCCACCTTGATAAAAAATTAAATAAATTATAATACTACCTAAAGTTAAATATTAAAATATTATGATTTTATAAAATTATAAAATAAAATATAAAATATTTTTCTTATCCCGCCTTGCTACGTCCTCTCTCCCCCGTGGAACCAACCAGTTTTTAAGTATTTTTAAGAAGAAATTGTAAAACTTTTTAAAGAAATTCTTACTTCATCTCCCCCACCTACCCTCGCCTCCGCCCCCCTCAAACTAATAATTTAGATATTATTTTAATTTTTAAAAAAATAATTCTACCCCACCCATTAATCTTCCGCTTTCATTTTATTTTATTTTTTACTTGCCACATGATTTTTTAAAAAATAAATTTTTATTTTTTTTATATTCAGTACACAAGCGAAAAAATATTCATGCATATCTATATAAAAAAAAAGATAAAATAAACAAGGAGCAGAGGGCTAGATGGGGGTGAGATAAAAAAAATACATTTTAAAAAATAAAAATAATATCAATTTCTTTAGAAAAGAGGGGAGGACAAGTTTGAATTTTTTTAAGAATATGTCAGAAAATATTTTAAATATAATTTTTTAAATAATTATTAAAAAAATTGGGGGAGAATATTAATGCTTTGATATTTAACTTTTAACTTATATTAATAATTTATTTAATTTTTATCAAGGTGAAATATTTGATTCATACAGCATGCCATGTCGCAAGATTTTTTTAATAAAAGAGAGAGTGTATCTGAACAACGCTTGGAAGAAGAACCACCTGAAAATCACATGCAAGAACAAACACCTAAAAATCACTTACCCTGAAGAGCTGAACGACAAGAACACTGGAACCATCACATGGAGATAGTTGCTGACCCACAGGAATTGGAGCTGGAATCGGCAGTTTGGGACCCAAGGAGATAGCATCCTCATATGAGATGGAGTGAAAGAAGCTGCAGGGTCCCTTTTAGGAAACCCTAACTTCTCACCTACTCTTTTATCTCAAAAGAGGCGATGCATACGAGGGTCGGGTTTAGGCCAATTTATGGGGGGTTTTATTTTGTGATGGACTCATTTGTATCTGAGCTGATTTGAGCTCATTCCACTTTATTAATAAAAAGGTCATTTGGCAAAAGTTCATTAAAAAAAAAGTACTATACAGACCAATGAGATATTTTTCTCAAATTAATAAGTGATAGTTTAGGTATGAAACACAAAAAAAAAGCATAGTTTAGGTGTATTTTTAACACTTATCAATAAAAAAGGGGGGTTTAGTCTACTGCTTTCTACACTCAGCCTTTCTCCCCAACCACAGCTCCACCTCCTCTCTCTTCCACTTTTATTCTTGGATCATGTCCATCATTTTAATTTTTTTTTCAACATAAACTAGGAAAAAAGAGGGAAAAAATAATGATGATATTCATACATAAATAACTACTTCAATAGAAGATGATTTAATTAAGAAACTATTGTACATATATAACTTTTTTCTTTTGTGTGTATCCAAAATTCAAGATAAAATAGAACCAAAATAACTTTTTCTCATATTTTCATCTCCATTCCACCATGATAATAATATATAATAAAAGAATATGAATAAAAAAGTTTATTTCAAATTTGAATCTCTGATATCCTAATTAAGAATAATATTAAAAAGGGAATAAAAAGAGGGAATGAAAAACACAATTAGATAATTGGTAATAATTAGTTATACTAATAACAAATAATAATCTATTTTTAGATTTATAGGACGAGTATACATTTTAGTTAGATCGCCAGTTATGAGTCTGATCAATATGGAGGATTGATTTAATATAGGCTAATAGAAAGATATTCTGAAATTAAATTTTTGAATATTATTTTCAAGTGCATTAGATCAAAATATGAATCATATGTAATTTTTATCATTTATTTGAGAAGGGTTTGAATTTGGACCTATTAGATTAGACAATATAATGAATAAATATTTAATGATTTTACTTTAGGAGAATAGGTAAAATATACGAGCCAATATATTAATATCAAGGGTATGCGAGGAAGGGGAAAGAAGGTGATAAGCAAGATTTGGAGTCAAAAGGTTGACAGTAGAGATATTTGATGGCCAAAAGATGGATAGAGAGTAGTTTTGTACCAATTCAAATAGTTGAGAGATACTTTAGACCATTTTCCTGTCTATTAACAGTTAAATAAAGGAACTAAGGTTGTGTTTCGTATGGAGGAAAATGTTTTCCTAGAAAATAAGTTGATTTTAACTCATTTTCTCATGTTTGGTTAGTGAGTAGAAAATATTCTCATCTTATTTAATTTTTTATAAATAATAACTTTTTTTGGTGGAGGGGATCATGGTAGGGATGAGATAAAAAAATCAATTTGAAATTGGATGAGAGTTTTAGAAAATATTTTCCTTAATTTTTTGAAGGAAGTCATTTTGCTTAAACTTGAGGAAAATGAGTTGATTTGAAAAATATTTTTCAAAATATCTAAACAAACAAACATAAAAAAATTGAAAAATATTTTTTGGAAAATGGTCTCCTCCATACGAGACACACCCTAAATAGTGTTAGTTTTCTATGAACCACGAAAAATTCCAAACCATCAACATTTAACAAGTGATTATCGTGTTATATTTAATAATAAGGTTAACATCTCTTGTTCTTGTTACTTTTCTAATATGAAACCAAAAAAATCAAAAATCAAAAGATCATTCTATTCAAATTATTATTCTTATGCTTCAGCTAATGTTCCTATGTCAACTTACATATAAATACATTAGGAAATTGTCGAACCAATTCAACTCACTAAAAATTATAATAGTACTATTAAAGAAACGTTCTCTTTCCCCCCGACAAAACAAGGATAATTTTTTCAACTTTTGTAACCATATCAAGTTTCGAGATAGTATTTTTACCCTTCAAAATTCACGTAACACATTGCTTATTTCTAAAAATTACTTATTGGTTAGCATGGAATACACGTGCAAAGTTCAAAAACTAGGAATAGATATGTAGGGACTGAGTATATGAAACAAATCAAGTTGTGTTTTACTCTAGAGAATAGAGATGGAAGTAAACAAAGAATGTTTGCAGCAGGCTGTTGCTTAGTTAAATCTGTATAACTTGAGCACAAACTGTCTAATGTAATATGCTGGAGCAGAGAGAACCTTTGCTGGTACTCGCGAAAGAAATAAAATTCATATTTCCTACCTACTCATGAAGTATTTTAGTTTCCGGAGATTTAAATTCTCTTCAAACTTCAAAGTATTACTCCACATGCATATATTCTTCTGTTTCATGGTGAATTAGCTGTTGACTTCATCTACCATCACTTCTTCCATTGAGGCAACCTCTGTACCACTACCTGTACAGATTATTGGAAGACCAGTACCTTATGAGTGAACACTTCACAGCAGACATGTCACTAATTCTTTTTTAGTTGTTTAGCCACATGTTGAGGACCTTACAATGACGCGTATCTTAGATTTTCTTGCAGTCAAGAGAATTTTAAGTTTTATGAAGTCATAAATTGTTGGAATATGTACAAGTTTATGTTGAATGATTTTGAAAAACATTGAAATCTACGGGATGCAGCTAAACAGGTTTGTTCATATACAATTTTGGTATGTACCTTCCCAGAGTTTTCCTTATTTCCAACTATAGTTTGGCAAGCCAATCTCCATGACTCAGGTTTCTGCACAGTTATGAAAACTTAATGAGCAAGTCTTTCTGAAGATTAAGTGGGGATATGCACGAACCACCTTCATAAGAACAGAAAATTTTTACTCTACCGTACATAAGTTGGTAACAACTAGGTGTTATAAGGGAGCAAACCAACCACAAAATTTTGCTATTCGTACTGAAACAGCATCAAAGTTATCACTCAAAATCTGATTGCTTCAACTTTTTGTGAAGAAAAGTTTAATCTTTAAGTGAAAAGAATGTAACTGGGATGACAGAAGACAAGGGAAAAGCAGAGGTGTGTAGAGCCCATACCTTCTTTAGGTACCGGAGTTCTGCATTTGTTCTCTCATTAAGTAGATCCTTTCCATCTATAATCTGCATCACCAGAAAGAAATATGGTAAGCATCCTAAAAAGAAGGAACAAATTTGGAAGTTAATACTCTAAAAGCTAAGAAGTTTAGCCAGCAAAACCATTTGGTAACGTCTAAGCTCACTACCAATGGTTCAGCAGCAAATCACCATCTGATGATCAGATGAGCAAAATTGGGATGTATGGACCAATTATATTGCAAAATCTAATTAAATGTGCTACAGCATAGATTTCTGCACCATACATCTGAGATGTGAGAGAAAAAGCATACAATGCCGAGTTTCAACCAACAAATAATTTTGTTTCGATATTTATGTCCGATTATTAACAAGCAAAGTGGAGAACAACATACTTATACCTCCACAATACAAGTACCACAGCTTCCACCACCTCCACAATTCATCACCTTTCCCTGCCAATAGGTAGACGCAGTGTTCAAGATCAAAAAGAGGTGCAACAATAAAGCGTACAGATCGAAAAAGATGAATCATTAATTCCCTTGAAATTTCATAGCATTATATTTCCTATATGTTCAAATTTCATCCAACAAATGATTTACAGTACTTTCTTTGCTATACGATACTGTAGCACCTTCTTATGCAAACCAATCATAGAGGGGGAAGAAGATTATGTACTCAAGCAGTTTTCTTCCAGGAAACCAATAAAATATCCATGCACTCTTATAAACTTTTTAAAAGATGGAGATTAGTTGTTGAGTCCTGTCATAAAATGAGCAAAGCTTGTAACAAATGAAATACAATTTCAATCTTCTTCACTGCTCACATTTAAGCTTTCACCTAATTGTTTTACACAAAGTTTATTACTATCTACATCATACTAGTCCATAGATTGAAAAAAGACAATGCTAATTGTGATTGAATTGACCACCAAAGTCATTAAGCTTCGTTTTGTTTTTTCAAAAGTTACCTAAATTTGATTCATTGGCTTCCCTGATCATCCAATTTTGCCTAGTTAGCTACCATGGTCATTTTTGTCGTGAATACAATTTTCTGTACCTGATGACATAGAATATAGATTTGTCTATTAGGTTCAATATAATAGGTGAATGGATAATGGTACATTTTATAAAGATTGGTGTATTGAAAATTGTGAAAGTTGCAATAATGAATGAATTCATTTCATTCATGAACATTCATGCAACCTTTCGTATTTTGGTGCAACCTTTTGTCTACTATACATGAATCATTATACCATCTTATTGGCTATAAATATCTGAATCTTTCTCAGATATTGGTAGAACTTTATAACTTTATAACTTTACAACTTAAGAACTTGAGAACTTAAAGAGAACTTTTGGTAGAAAAGTTTAAGACAAGATTCAAGAACAAAAAATGTTGTTTCGAAAAATTCAAGTGTGATTACAAGTCATTAGTGTTCACTAAGAAAGGTTTAAGACAAGTTTCAAGGGAAAAAAGTGTTGTTTCGAAAAATTCAAGTGCGATTACAAGCCATTGAGTGGTTTGCTGGACAACAAATTTGAGCTACCGCTATTTGCTTGTCGTGAGTCATTTTATCCTGGGAGGATATATTCCATAACCTCGAGTACTTGAGGGGAATAATTTCCTTAAGGAAACTGTGTGAATTCAGAGAACTTGACTCTTGTCTCCTTTCATCTAGTCTAATATTCTTGAAATATATTTAACTTCATATTGAATATTACATTGATTATATGAAATTGGTGTGAAGTTATTTCATTGGAAAAATTAACAATTATCTATGAAATTGGGGCTGAAGAATACAACTAGATCTCTACTTGTGAGTCTGCAAAGGAGATTTGGGATTGCTTGCATAGTAACAACATTGTCTTGCACCCTAGACATCCTAAATCCGACCCAAGTTCACTTAAAATGAGTTGACCATGTAAGAGTGACATTCATGCCAAAGAATAGGATGATTAAAAGTTATTAAGGGCATGGAAATTGAACAAATTCCAACATGTACGAAAAGACGATCATGGAATTAGAAAGTGAAACTCACATATGCAGCATACAAGTCTATCTTATTCTCTGACATGATGTTCCTCAGCAGCTTCTCACCACTTACTGCTTTTGTTTTATCCATAGGGTACTTGCCATTTGCATCTGGTTTTGGCTGCAATAATAATATACTTTTTGATTAAGAAACGGAAAACAAACAAGTTAGAAACCGATACTAAGACTTTTTCTGTTTTTCGTACCCCAATGAACTCTAGTTCAATTTCAGGTTTTGTGGTGGCGCAAGATATCGAAGTTGGTACTCTTTTCACGGCTTTATTGTGGCTTTTGGTGAACTCGAATGTTATAGAAGCGGCCAGGCTCCTTGCAGACATTATCTACCCAATATTAACACCTACTCTCATCGGCTCCTTCACTTATTTCCCTTTACTGGGCTGGGGCCCTCTAAAATTTCACTTGTGGCTGCAAAGTTTCTCAAATTTTACTTTGGACTTCTTCGAATTCTGAAATATCCTAAATTCATTTTCAATGGTGTACAAACCACATAGTTTCTGCAATTAAGTTATTGAAAGATTAAATACTGGAGGGAGGCAGCGGCAGCGGCAGCGGCAGCGGCAGCCCCCAAATTTGAGGACTCATTTTCTTTTTAGCAATAATAACATTATCATAAATATTTTTTTAAAAAAACAAAATAACACTTATATTGATTATTTAGTTTAATTCAACAAGATTTAGTTTTTTTAGTTAAATTTTAAATTCTGCATCGAATCAAAATCAGACAAACAAATTAAAACGGAGGAAGTACTATTTATTTAAAAAAAGTAAAAGATTTTTATATAAAAACAAAGACATAACTTTGCATTTCAAAATAATCTTTTTAAGAAATATATTATTGATCTTATGTAGTTTTGATGACTTAACAAACCATGGAACAAATGAGGTACTTGATCCCATGTGTGTTTGTGAACCTGAAAGCGACATTCGACAAACAGTACACTGACAGTTATGTTATTTGTTGGTGCGCGTCTGGCTGCTCTACAATACTTGTCTAGCTAATGAAATTCCTCGAAATACTGCTAATGTTTGGTATATATATATCCAATCTTTTGTGAGATGAAAGCTTGAAGCTTAGGTTTCTACACACATTGAGCGAGTGTTCTTGGTGAGGCTCTTGAGTAGTACACACAGCAAAATTTGAGTTATTTTTTACTTTGTGTACTTAATTCATTGTTCTTATTGAGTGTTTGCATCATGTAAGTCGATTCCTAGTCTTAAAAGGGATTCGATAATCAGCAAACCTTTGCTCTTCATTGCTGAGTTCATAGCTAGAGTTAGATATGGTGAGTTCTTGAAGTCTAAGTTGGCTAGAGTTAGTCAATTTAGTGAGTAGTGGAGTAGCTACTTAGTTGTTTGAACCTGTGGTAGAGTTATTACAGTGAGGGGGAAGGGATTTAGAGTTAAATTCCTTGATTGCAAGAGTTTATAATCGAAAACCTTACTCTTTTGATGATAATGGAGTTAGGTAGAAATCGTGCGAGTACAGGTTGTGGTTTTCTCCCCCCTTGAGCAAGGGGATTTCCACGTAAAATAGCTTGTGTGATATTACTTTGCTGCTTTACTATTTTTGTTGTTTTTATTGATTGTTGTTTTGACGAGGGACCTGGTCCCCAGACACTTGGTAGACACATGCATTCCATCAACTGTATCTGAGCAAGGAATCTCTAAAAGGTTAATACGTAGACGGGGATCCTAAAGAAGAAATGGCAGCTCCACTGAATCTAGAAGAGGGCCAGTCATCTACCTAGACCTTCTCGCTTTAATGGGCAATTCTATAGTTGGTGGAAGACTCTTATGCATGACTTTCTCATGGCTGAAGACAGTGAACTATGAGACATTGTGCTTGATGGTCTTCATGTTCCCACTTTGGAGGTGAAGGATGGAGAAATCACTTCAGAATAGTTTCTAAGACTAGACAACAATACACTGATGAGGACAGGAAGAAGATTGAAAAGAATTACAAAGCAAAGAAGTTGTTGGTCTGTGAAATTGGGGCTGAAGAATACAACTGGATCTCAGCTTGTGAGTCTGCAAAGGAGATTTGGGATTGCTTACATACAACTTATAAAGGTACTGAGCAAGTGAAGGAGTCTAATGTGGATATGCTCGCTACTTAGTATGAAAATTTTATTATGAAAGAAGGGGAATCCATTCATGATATGTATACCAAATTCTCATCCATTATCAATGAACTTTGATGCTTGGGTGAACCTGTTCATCCTAGCAAGCAAATTAGGAAGATCCTCAGAATTCTTCCTAAGTCATGGGCTAGCAAGGTTGATGCGATTATTGAGGCCAAGGATCTGAAGGTGCTGACTGTGGATGCCTTGATTGGTAATCTACAAACTCATGAGTTGAATAGAGCAAATGATGTTGCTAAGAAGGACAAGTCATTGGCTCTGAAGGTGACACAAGGTGAAGAATCTGAAGAAGATGCATATCTGTTGGCATACCTCACTAGAAGTTTTCAAAAGAAATTGTGTGGAAACATAGAATTTTCAAGAAGAAGGGGAATTCTAGTAGAGTTGTTACTTCTTATGATTTGTGTCACAAGTGTGGAAAACTATGACATTTTGTTAGATATTGTCCAATTCACAATATGGAGTGTAAATATTTTGTCAATGCTAGAGGCAACAAAGACAAGTCAAGGGACTCATTCCCTGACAAGAAGAATAGGACTGCTGCAACAGACTATGTTGTGAAGAAGGCTCTTGCTGTTTGGGGAAATTTCTCAAGTGAGTTGGAAGATTTTGAGCACCTAGAGGATGTTTCCTTGATGGCTGTGGATGATGATGATGAGATTTTTAATCAATTGTTTGCATTCATGGCAAATTTTGATGATGATTATGAATTTGAGGAAGATGTAATTCTATCTGATTTTATGTTAAATTTGTACATCTTTTCTATTATGAAGTTGAGGGAGTTAGTTGCTATTCTTATTGATTTGTTTACTGAGCTAACTACTGAAAAGGATGTGTTGAATAATCATTTATATCTTGTTCAAGATGAAAACATTGTTTTGGTTTCTCAGTTATCTGAAGTGGAGAAACATGTTTTAGATCTGGAATTAGAAAAATGTAGCTTTTTGTGAAAAGTTGAATGAATTTTTGAATCGATCTTGGTTATGATAGTTTTGGGTGTTATATTTTAGACTAGTAACTTCAGATATTTTGAGTTTTATTATTTTATATACTTTATAGTGTCATGTCATGCTACGAGGCTATGCTTGAAGTTATTTGTGACTCTAGGCATCATATCGTGACCTAGTCGGAGTCAAAGAAGAGTTGATCAAACGTCACGATCCAAGCGTATGACATAGCCATAACATGGTGAATGAGATCCCTGAAGGAACCTCAAGCAAACCTTTGGCATTTATATAAGAATCAAAGGTAAACCAAAGATAGATATATGAGCGGAAGCATATACATAGGCTGAATCATAGCATGAGTCATAGAATAGAAGAGATCATAAGATAGAGTATACAAGTTTGAAACTGAAATACATGTATATGTCCAAAACATGCCTCTAGACTTAACATAAGATGGGGGCTCAAACAGAACCCTGCTCACCCAGAACATAAATAAGACTATCTCAAATACATAAAACAAACATGAGAAATAAAGTAATAGGCTTTTTCCTCGAAGCTGGAGGACTCATCCAATCAGGATCGTGGTAATATCGGGATCTAGCCATGAGTATGATCAAAAGTATCACCTGCTCATGCATTGTGGTATAATACAGGCATAGAGTATGTGCTAGTATATTTGAATGTACTAAGTATGCAAGTATGAAATGTCATGAAGTCTAATAAACATGCATTAGACATGCTAGATGAATAAGGGCATATACATAGAAATGAAGTATATAGGAAAGGACAATCTTAACAAGATTCCATAAGATACCATGGTGCCTGGATGCTTTAGTACATGAGACTATGTGGAGAGGACCGTAACCAACACAAGGTGCAACATAACCTCACATAATGAGTAGCATAACCTCCCCTAAGGAGTCCAAGAGTAACCAATATAACCTCACTCATTGTGGGTAGTAACATAAAAATCATTTTCATAAACCACAATGTGTGTTGGAAAACATTTTCATAATCCCACTTGGTAGGTTGTAATACATCATCCTTAATCTTATGGATTGTAGGTCTTCATCCATGGGATACATAGTATATGTACATGCTTAGGATCATAAACCATTTCAAATTATAATTCATTCATACTTGGGCTTGAAAGCCAAATCATAGTACAAAACATACTTACATGCATAGGAATAACTCTTTCATACTTGTACATATTGGTGTAAACACACCAAATATGCATCCAGTCTATCCACAAACCGATGAACTCTGTCTGCCATAGTAGCAACAACATTAGGAGCATACCTGGATAAGGAATTAAATTGGAGGCTATACTCCCTGACACTT
>DF361286.1:12707-44249 GCA_000787875.1 Solanum virginianum | reverse complement strand
AACGAACTCGTATATCATGGTATCCAAGTATGTATGCATATTTGAAGGTGACTATGTATGGGAACATATGAATGTGTGAAAGAGTTGAGCCATGGTTAATAGTTGTGTTGAAGTTGGTAAGTGCTTTTATGTGCCAAGGAAGAATCTAGATTTCATGCCAATTAATACGAAATCAAGTAACCTTACATACCTTGCTGTATGACCTCGCTATCACCTTGAGACAACCTTCCCTTCCACACAATATTTATCTACAGTATAGTAGGTGATAAAACTATCATTAGCAGCCAATACACACCTCTTGGCAGCCCAATCTCATAAAGAAATAACATACGGGCAGCAAGCATAGAATTATAAACTCAGGCGTATTCTTTTAACCTTTCCACCCTTAATCGTATTTTCTAATACACATTCTCACATACATATTATGTGCTAGCATGTTTTAGTGCCGTAACAGTTTTACAACAGCCCACAAAGGACAACACATAATAATTTTGCACAATATATAAATATGCGGCATAACGTTACATCCCTTCGCTACATTTTGACGTTGATAATTCCAAACCTGTTCCAACTTTAACCAAACTGTGTCCAATGTTTTTACATATAAAACCAGTCTTGTAATCGTCCATAACTAGTCCCAAATTAGGTGAAAGTTGTGAAATAACAATTTCCAATTATCAGCCTACAAGTTCGTACTATGAACACAATTGTGATATCGTATAAGAACTGGCTTTTGTGGACTTTAAAAGTGGTGCAGTAGCTTAGTTACGTCACTGTTAAACTAAACCTTGTTAAAAATATAAGTCTTACTTTATAATTCTGCCAACCAAGAAGAGAAAATTCTCTTGAGCAACAAGTAACGTTCACAACAATCCTTTGGACACTTGTTGTGCAAATTTCTTGCACAAGCATAACTAGCATATACTTCTTGTTTTTCATGGGATAAGTATAACAAATACATGGATATTTCCACTTACCTTAGCCTTCAAGATTCATGTTTCGTTCAAGAATGCTATAGTGTTGTATTGGCTGCCTTGATGTGAAGCAAAGAGATGAGAAGAGAGTTTTTAGGAAAGCTGAAAATTTTTCCAAAGTGATAATGACTTAAGGGGCTGTTTTCATCCCCCTTTAAGATTTTGACCACATATTGACACTTGTTACTAAGTGGTAGATGCTGCAGCTTGGCCCTCACACTTGGACCTAAATGGGTCTCAAAGTTGATGGGCCTTAGCTGCCCATTTTTCCAATTCCTCTTCACTTAGTTTGGGCCCAATGAGTCAAGTGGGTTGTGATGCACTTGGGCTCTTCTATAATTAATCTTGGGCTGTAAGTATAGTCTATTTATGATGCTGAAACATGGGCTAAAGTTACACCCTTAACACAGACTTTATTTATAATTGGACTTGGACAAATTCGACGTCGGGCCTCATAAATGTTTAGCTAGCAAATTTAAGCTAAGCAAGTAGGTGACTTACCTGCTAGCTTCATAAGTCCTAAAAGCACCTCAATTCTCTCTCTGTTTAAGGTCATGATATCCTTAATTTGACTTAAAACTTATTTACACCCGACCCTCTTCAGCATTAGACATAAATATCGCCCTTTACTTAAGATTCAAAAACATTGGCGCTAATTTGAAAAGTCATACCATGTTTCATTTGCATAGTACTAGTATTATAAGATATGGCGCATTAAACTGAGCATCCTCTGGGTACTATTACAAGTTTGGGACCAAGCAAGAGTCAAAGCAGTCACCCACCAACCTCCGAAGGCTCTGATGATCCATTCTTTTATGAAGATGCATGTTTTATAAGCAACAAAGTGGCGGGTTTCCAAAACAACCCCCAAGGGTCCGATTCCAACTATTGGAGGCAAGGGTCGGGAATCAAGGTCATAACTTTAACCATAATGAGGTGTATACAGATAATCGGGGCAGATACTATAAGAGAGAGAGAGTGCCTGATGTCAAATAGAGAGGAAGAGAGGGCTATAGGAATAGTCCTTATATGTCATCTCACAATGGTGATGTCGGGTCAAGTAACTCTAGGATCTAAGAGATTTTGGAAAAGTTGTTGATAAGGGCCGACCACCAAGATGAAACTCTAAAGGTAATGAAAGTGGATATTTCAAGTATTAACCAAAAAATAGAGTCTCACTTGGTGGCGATTAAGCAAGTTGAAAAACAATTTGGACAAGTTTCTTCACAGTTGAACCAATGCCAAAACGGCACATTACCAAACAATATGGTTCAAAATCCTAAAAATAAAGGGCATTCTATGGCGGTCATGACTCAAGGTAGCAAAAGTACTGTAGATTCCCCTATGCCAATGGTCAAAAATAGAAATTATAGAAAGAGAGTGAATGAGGAAACCAAGGCATACAACACTAAAGAGCAACCCAAGAAATATAAAACCTTTCTGAGGCCCCCTCCTTCTTTTCCTCAAAGGGTTGTGAAGAGGAAGGAGGAAGGTTAGTTTGAGCAGTTCTGGGCAGTGCTTAAGAAATTGTTAGTAGATATCCCTATAATGGAAGCTCTTGAGAGGATGCCGGGGCAGGCCAAATGGATGAAAGATCTAGTCAACAAGAAGCAAAAAGTGAGCCAAGACCTCTCTAAAAATCTTTAACATTATAGTGTCATCACTACAAAGTGTTTGGTGCAAAAGTGGGAAGACCCGGGTGTATTCACTATACCATGCACTATAGAAGAACTTGAGTTTGCTAAAGCGCTATGTGATCTGGGGGCTAATGTTAACTTGATGTCACTTGTTGTGTTCAGAAAGCTCGGGTTGGGAAGTCTTATCCCTATGAAGATTCAGTTGTTGATAGTAGACAGAATAGTCAAAAAGCCTGTGGGGATACTGTACGATGCTTTGGTAAAAGTAGAAAAGTTTATATTTCCTACAGATTTTGTTATACTTGATTGTGAGGTTGATTTTACAGTTCCTATCATTTTGGGAAGACCTTTTTTAGCCACAGGTCAAGCATTAGTTGATACAGAAAAGAGCCTACTCGCTTTCAGGCTTGGGGAAAAGGTAGCTATGTGCCAAGTGGGTTAACATGATGAAAAGAATTTTGACTTCTAGGTCATTTAAATATCTCAATAGGTGAGGACAATGAAGTGGAGATCCTAATATAATTAAGGCTCGTAGTCAATCCTTTGGTGGCTGTGTTGATAAATTTTGATGGTGACAACATTCTTGATTATGAGAAAATAGTAAATGCTCTTGGGGTATCTTTAGGCCAAGGCGACAAGCAAGGTTGGAGTTAGATTTATGTAATAGGGAAACACCACCTGCAAAGCCTTCTGTAGAAATCCCACTAGAGTTAGAGCTAAAGACATTATCATGGCATCAGAAATATGCATACTTGGGAGAGAATAGCATATTGCTTATCATCGTTGCAGCAGATTTGAGTGAAGGTCAAACAGAGGCCCTTGTCTCAGTTCTTAAGAAGTTCAAAAGGGCCATTGGGTAGACAACTGCAAACACCATAGGCATACCCCTTGGGATTATAAACTGAGTATTGAGCATCAAAGAATGTTAAACCCCCCAATGAAAGAAGTAGTAAGGAAACAATTATCAAGTGGTTAGATCCAGGAGTAATTTACCCAATCACCAACAGTAAGTGGGTAATTCCAGTGTAGTGTGTTCCAAAAATGGAGGTATCACAGTGGTCCTTAATGCGAAGTTGATCCCTATGAGACAAGTCACCAAATGGAGAGTATTGCATGGATTATAGAAAGCTCAATGCTTTTACTGAGAAAGATCATTTTCCTATGCCCTTTATAGATAAGATGCTCGATAGATTGGCAGAGAAGGGGTGGTACTATTTCCTTGATGGATATTCCAGGTACACTTAGATTGTTATTGCGCCCGAGGACCAAGACAACTTTCACATGTCCTTATGGTACCTTTGCATTTAAGAGAATGCCTTTTGGACTATGTAATGTGCCAGCAACATTTCAAAGATGTATGATATCGATCTTCTCAGCCATGGTTGAGAGCACTATTGAGGTGTTCATGGACGACTTTAATGTTATGTGCTAGTCATTTGAAGAATGCTTGTTACATTTATGTGATATATTGCAAAGGTGTATCGAGTCAATTGGTGTTAAATTTGGAGAAATGCCATTTTATGGTCAAAGAAGGCATCATACTTAGTCACATAATTTCAAGCAAGGGAATTGAGGTGGATAAACAAAAAGTGAGGTTATAGAGAAATTGCCACCACCAATTTTGGTAAAAGGTATTAGGAGCTTTCTAGGCCATGCCGGATTCAATCGGTGCTTCATAAAGGATTTTTCCAAGATCTCACAACCCTTATGTAATTTGTTGGAGAAAGATGTTAAGTTTGTGTTTGATGATGCATGCATGCACACCTTTGAAGAATTAAAAAGAAAGATGACCACAACACCAATTATTGTGGCTCAAGATTGGTCACAACCATTCAAACTAATGTGTGATGTAAGTGGGGTTGCACTTGGGTTGGTGTTGGGGCAATGAAAAGAGAGAATTTGCATCCGATCTATTATGCCAACAAAGGATTAAATGTGGCCTACAAAAACTATACAGTGACCGAACAAGAATTTCTTGCCTTAGTTTTGCTTTTGAAAAATTTTGATTATACTTGTCGGGGGCTAAGGTGACTGTGCACTCAGACCATGTAACACTCAAATATCTGATGGCCAAGAAAGATGCAAAAGTGAGATTGATCAGATCGATACTTCTTTGCAAGAGTTTAACTTTGATTTGATTGACAGAAAGGGGCCAGAAAATCAAGTATCTTATCATCTCTCTAGATTGTAAGATGAAGCTATGGTGATATTTGATGATGGTCTTGACATAAATGACTCATTCCCTGATGAGAGAGTTTTAGCGGCCTCACATGATCTTATACCTTAGTTTACAGACTATGGCAACTACTTGGTGAGTGATATAGTGCCACCTGATTTGAACACCCATGAACGTCACAAGTTTATGCATGATGTCAAAAAGTTCTTTAGGGATAAGCCATATTTATTTCACATTTACGCAGATGGGATCATCCTTCGATATGTTCCAGAAGTGGAAATGATAAGCATTCTTCAAGCATACCACTCTTCGTTGGTAGGTGGCCATCATAGTGGGGCTTGAATGGCTTATAAAGTGTTACAATGTGGCTACTATTGACCATCTATACATCAAGCCATTATTATTTAAAGTCTTATGACAGATGCCAAAGAAAGGGCGAAGTTTCAGAAGGCACAAACTCTCTCTAAATCCTATTTTAGTCATAGAACTATTCGATGTTTAGGGCATTGATTTTATGGGACCCTTTGTTTGCTCTTATGGTAACCAGTACATTCTGGTGGTAGTTAATTATGCCTCTAAGTGAGTGGAGGCTATGGCTCTACCGAACAATGAGGGTAAGAGTGTTACTGAGTTTCTCTGAAGGAGCATTTTCTCCAAGTTCAGTACACCTTAGGCAATTATCAGTAATGGAGGTTCCCATTTTTGCAACTGATTGTTCAAAACTTTCCCTGAAAGATATGGTATGAAGCACCATGTAGCAACCCCATATCATTCCCAAACCAGTGGGCAAGTGGAAGTATCAAATTAAGAAATAAAGAAAATCTTAGCCAAAATAGTGAATGTGAATCACATTGATTGGTCGAGGAAGTTGGATGATGCTTTATGGGCCTACCAAACTGCCTTCAAATCTCCCATCAGAATATACCCTAATCAACTAGTGTCTGGGTAGGCCTGTCACCTACCGGTTGAACTTGAGCACAAGGCATTATGGGCATTGAAGAAGTTGAATCTAGATTGGCATGAAGTTGCAACTTCTAAGTTGATGCATGTGAATGCTTGATGAATTTAGACTGCATGCATATGAGAGCTCTCTATTGTACAAACAACAAATGAAAGTTCAGCATGATTGCAGAATTGAAGCCAATTTGCTCCGGGAGACATGGTATTGCTCTACAACTCCATATTGAGGTGTTTTACTAGAAAACTAGGCTCTAGTGCGCAGGTTAGCGAAGATGGAGTTCCAACTGAGCAGGTTGATGAGCTAGCTCAAACCTTGGGTTTGTTAGACAGTCTAGGAGTTAGAGGAGAGGGCCAAGGCATACACTCATGAGATGATAGATCAAAGAGTTAGAGCAATGGATGCCTAAGTAAATGTTTTCGAGGATATGGTCCACAAGAGACTCGAGGATGCACGGCACACTAACATGGTTGCTGTGATGGATGAGTTGGGGGACCCATTTAATATGACGCAAAAAATAAATGGACTAAAAAATATACATGTTTGCATCAAGGACAGGATGCAAAAATTGAATTCCTTCATCTGTGCGCCCTTGGTGCATTGCTCCAGGGGCGCGAAAATCTCTCTGGAAATCATCACTTGAAATATCAAAATTGCTAATCATTTGCTCTGAAATTGGGATTAGCCCTTTTACCCTAATTTTGATCCCCTAAACAAGAATATAAAGTCCGATTTTTGATATCAAGCATGGATTTTGAGATATATGTAAATTACAATTCCAGCCACTTCCGAGGCACCTTTTCAAGCACTTTTTGGGGTCATTTTAATATCTTCTCCTTGGGAACATTCATCCCCAAATGTCAAAGAAATGTACAAGAGATGATGAGGTCCCCCAAGGTCGATTTCCCGTGCTGCCTATTTTTGTGTCACAACAGCCTTATAACAGCCTACAAAATAGAACATACAACAATTCTACACAATATACAAATGGGCAGCATAACGTTACATCCCTTTACTACATTTCGATGCTGATAATTCCAAACCTATCTCAACTTTAACCAAAGTGTATCCAACGTCTTTTTACACATAAAATCTGTATTATAACAGTCCACAAATACTTGACACAAGCTGTCTAGATTTTCAGCACCAACATACTAATATATAGATCTTGTTTTTCATGGAACAAGTATAATAAGTATATGGATAATTCCACTTACCTTAGCCTTCAGGATTCAATTTTCCTTCAAGAACATAGCCAATTAGCATAGCTTAGAGATGCGTTAAGGTATGTAGGCTTCTCAAATGTAACTAAAGAGTGTAACTGAAGAGATCTAAATGCACAGCACAAAAAAGCAACCAAAGAAATATAAAACCTTTCCAAGGCCCCTACCACCTTTCCCCAAAGGCTTGGGAAGAGAAAAGAGAAGGGAAAATTTGAACAGTTTTCGGCGATGCTTAAAAAGTTGTTAGTGGACATCCCTTTAGTTGAAGCTCTTGCGAGAATGCCAGGGGGAGTGACCCGTCTGCCCCCCTAAGTGAAGGTCGGAGTGCATAAAAGACCTCCCAAAACTCTTCCGACTAAATGAAAGGTACCTTCACTTAGAGTGATGGTTGGGATCATTTCCACTGGGCTACCTCGAAGGGTAACCTCACATTATCATGTAATGAATTATTCTCTTTACGGCAGTCAGATGAGACTCCTTAGGCTACCAATTTACTCACGAGTAACTGAAGAGCCCAGTTGCTTTGTCTTGGCTATAAATATTAGGACATTTGACAGGTCTGCCAAATCTGCATAAGGTAGGTGGAATGAATCCTGAAGGACAATTGTTGTAATTTGAAGATTTACACCCGTCCTTTGGTCCCAAGGAGGAAGCGACCAAAGGGGACATAGATAACCTCCTCACGGGCCTACTATCCCCCATACAAGCAGAATAAATATTTGGAGTACCACAAGTTTGCAGGTTTTAAAGATGTATGATGTCAATTTTCTCGGATATGGTTTTTATACATATGAATTAGTAATCCTCCTTGGGAATAAATATTAGGAGTACCATAAGTTTGCAGGTTTTAAAGATGTATGATGTCAATTTTCTCGGATATGGTTTTTATACATATGAATTAGTAATCCTCCTTGGGAATAAATATTAGGAGTACCATAAGTTTGCAGGTTTTAAAGATGTATGATGTTAATTTCTAGACCCTCTTGTATTTTACTTTTGTTTTTATTTTTGTTATTTGATTTTGCTTGCAGGGTGTACTAGGTTGTATGGCCAACACATGGAGTTGAGGCAATCCCTTAGCTCCGATCAATTTTGAGATCAATCAACTCTTTAGAAGAATGGGTCAAGTGAATGACGATATCACGATTAAGGAAGAAATGAATATGAATGATGATATGGAAAGAGAGAAGAATTTACCACCAAGGTATAATATACCATAACTTAGGGACTTCGACAAAAACACTTATGTATGGAATTAGTATTGTTTAAACCCTATGGCTATTGTCAGTACACTTGGGGTTGCCCAAGACTACAAAAGGTTTTGATTCCATATGGGCGGAGATCAAAATTTACTGCACACGATGTTCCATGTTACTAAAAATAACTATATATATAGCTTGTCATAGTTGGATTTCCAGGTATCTCATTATGTTCTGGTTTTGCTTAGTAACCTCGCAATCTTATACTTCATTCTCTGTCTTTTTTGTTTCACCCATTTCATATTGATGGAGTTTATGTTAACTTTTCCCAATTTTCAAATGAAAAAACATATAAAAACTGAAGGATAATATTGACTTTACTCCTTTATATAAGTGAACAAATAGAGGACGAACATAGCATCAATAGTATTTACTAACAACAAAGTATATTGTACCATGAGTTTGGACTTTATTGTCTTATTAATTGGCTATTGGACACATGTACATATGGTATTAAATGGTCCCAAAACTAGGAGCAATTCTAATTTGGTAGGAAGTTCGGAGTGCATAAAAGACCTCCCAAAACTCTTCTTAGTAATTTTCATGACATAAATAGAACGGTGAACCTTATGCAGATTTGGCATAAGGTATGAGAAATTGAGCCATGAATGTGCTAAAATTGGTAGGAAGCCACACGAAGAGTGTAACTGAAGAGATCGAAACGCACAGCACAAAAAAGCAACCAAAGAAATATAAAACTTTTCCAAGGCCCCTACCACCTTTCCCCAAAGGCTTGGGAAGAGAAAAGAGAAGGGAAAGTTTGGTTGGACTCCCGTAAGGTAAAGTATAGTTTACCTTGGCAAGTAGACCACCTCTTTACCAATGTGGGGTAATCATCGAGATTCCAAGTTGTAGCTTTCTTAGTCTTGCACTTTGTCAGTGGAGGTCTCTTCCCACACATGTATTATGTCCATACAAGTTGAATGATTTATAAGCATGTTTTACTTCAAGCATTTATCATGCATGCCATATTGTGATTATGATTATCTATTGCCTACTACTATGTATTTTGACTATATTAGATTATGTCTTGTTGTATTGCATTCTACCACTTAGTAATAGGATACCACTTATAGCAAAACAACCTTGGCATTCACCGATAATACACGACAGGTCTTATCCCATTACAATCTCATAGTGAGTATTCAATCAACACATCATTTCCTCACAACCCAGTCCACTCTCCTTATCTGACTAAGGCTCATAACTTAATGAATCTTATGACTTACTTAAAATTCATAAGCCTATTTTTGACCAACCACTTCAAAGGTGCTCTGCTTCCCCCTTTTCAACATCTACTTTTCACCCTCAACTGTAAGAATACTATAACATATCAGACTTTTCACCCTCAACTGTAAGAATACTATAACACATCAGCATAAACTTCGTTCTAGTTTAAGCATGCTCTATCATATTCTAATGATAACTCTTCCTCTATATCTTATCATGAAAATCATAGGTATTTATGACTATTTCATCAAACTTATGGCAATTAACACATCACCTCATTACTTACCTGATAGGTACATAACTCTAACTACACCCAGAGCACATCTTTATCCCATCGTTTCATACAATACATTGCCTAATATATAGAGATAACCAAGGTGGTTACTATATAGAGATAACCAAGGTGGGGTTCGGTGCCAGAATCACCATGAAGTCTTTGGTGCAGAAGCGTGAAGATCCGGGTGCATTCACCATACCATGCACAGTCGGGGAATTTGCATTTTGTAGAGCACTATGTGATTTGGGAGCCAACATTATCTTAATACCTTTTACAATATTCAGAATGCTCGACGGAGACCTCAACTTGTATGGACATAATACATATGTGGGAAGAGACCTCCACTGGCAAAGTTTCGGGGTTTGGTGTTGGCCCTGTCTTTTGTGGCATACTCATGCGTATATAGGATACCCCTATATGCATGAATGACAGGGTATGCTAAATAGATGAAAGATCTGGTCAAGCAGTCAAGAAACCTGTGTGTATTCTTTATGATGTGTTGGTCAAAGTAGATATATTTATGTTTCTCGCAGAATTTGTTATACTTGACTGTGAGGTTGATTTTCCAGTTCCTATTATCTTAGGAAGACTTTTTTAGCCATAGGTAGAGCATTTGTTAATACGGAGAAAAGTTTGCCTACTCTTAGGCTTGGCGAAGAGATAACTGTGTTTCAAGTGGGCCAATAAGATAGAAAGAGTTGTGAGTTTAAGGTCATCTCAATGATTGAAATGAGTAAGGATGATGAAGTGTAGATTCTGGTTGAGTTGAGGCTGGAAGTTGAACCTTTGGCAGTGGTTTCTGATTGTAAACCGAGTATTGAACATCGAAGATGATTAAACCCTCCAATGCAAGAGGTTGTGCAGAATGAAATCATCAAGTGGTTGGATGCAGGTGTAATATACGCGATCACTGACAGTTAATTGGTTAGTCCAAAATAGTGTGTTCCAAAAGGGAGATATCATGGTGGTGCCTAATGGAAAGAATGAGTTGATTCCTATGTGACCAGTCAATGGATGGAGAGTATGTATGGATTATAGAAAACTCAATGCTTCCACCGAGAAAGGCCATTTTCCCATGCCTTTAATGGATCGAATGCTTGACAGACTGGCAGAGAAAGCATGGTATTGTTTTCTTGATTGATATTTCGGGTATAATCAAATTGTTATTGCTCCCGAGGATTAAGAGAAAACAACTTTCACATCCCATATAGTACCTTTGCATTTAAGAGAATGCCCTTTGGACTATGTAATGCTCTAGCCACATCTCAAAGATGTATGATGTCAATTTTCTCGGATATGGTTGAAAGCACTATTGAGGTTTTCATGGATGATTTTAGTGTGGTTGGTGAGACTTTTGTTGTTACATTTGCGTGATGTGTTGCAGAGGTATGTTGAGAGCCATTTGGTGATGAATTAGTTAGTGAGACTTTTGTTGTTACATTTGCGTGATGTGTTGCAGAGGTATGTTGAGAGCCATTTGGTGATGAATTGGGAGACATATGACTTACTCCAAATATGACTGGTGATTTACCCCTATATCTATTCTTTGTTGTATTGCATTCTACCACTTAGTACTTTGCCGGCAGACACTAAGTTCTCGGTGTCAAGTGGGTTAATTCAAATGCTCCAAAATCATGGGTTATTCACAGGGTTACCTTTAGAGGATCCTTATCGTCATCTCCATTATATGCTTATTGTCAGCAAGAGTGTCATGTGGACACAAAATATTTTTCTTGATGCTGTTAGTTTACAGGTGTTTCCATTGTCACTAACTGGAAATGCAGCGGTGTGGTTGTCTTGAAAGATATTTCTTGAAAACTTCAGAGAGTGTTTCTTGAAAGATATTTCATTCTCAATCTGTGGGGACCTCTTTATAGTGATATCAGCAGCAGTGGTAGTGGATAGAGGCTCAAATGGTTGCACCACAATGAATATCTCTGGCATCTAAGCTGGAGGGAAATCAGCAGCAGTGGTAGTGGATGGAGGCTCAAATGGTTGCACCACAATGAATATCTCTGGCATCTAAGCTGGAGGGTGTGGTGCTCACTGGAGGACCATTCAATTATCCTTAGCCTTGATCAAGTAGGTATCCAAAGTCCTCTTAAATTTGATCAATGAGTCCAGATGATGTATTATCTCCATCCTCTACTCTATACAAAGTATATAAATTAGGCACGAGAAGGAGATGGAGGTGGACCACTTCATGATCACCTTATGGATATGCTCCGCTATTAGGATGGTCTAGTCAATCTCATAGCAAGCCAAGATGCTGGTGATGTGTTGTCAAAATACAACACATTTGATGCCTAAAACAAGGATTTTATGAGTTTTTCATGCAATTTTTTGTGGTTTTTATGTGTTTTTGTGTTGTTATTACAGAAAAGGTAGGTTAGCATGATTTTGGAGGAAAATTGCTGATTTTGCTGACGTATAGGACATATGAGCTCACCTACGAGTCATAGCCCAAGCTACAAGTTATATGGTGATCTCGTAGTCAGAAATAGAGAGCAAAAAATCAAATATCTGCTAAGTAGAGATTAGCCCTACAAGGCCACCCTACGAGTCATAGGTAAGATCCAGTTAACAAAAAGGCTAGACTGCAGCTATTCAAGCATCTCAAAGTCTATCTATCAATAGGACTCGTATATGTGGAATCGTAGCAGGAAATAGAGAACAAAAACTTTGGACCAAAAACTGAAGGCTTAAACTACGAGAGAAGCATACAAGTCATAGTCCAAGTAATGACTCATACCTATTGGTCATCACAGTTGAGTCCAAAATGCCAAAAACCTGATATGAGACCCCAATTATGACTTATAGGTCACCCTACGAGTCGTACCTGTGAGACGTACCTGCTGGCAGCTATCTTTTCTGTGTAATTTTTAGGGTAAATTTGTAAACACTATAAATACTTTAAGTTAGGGTTTTATTTGGAGAGAGGAACAAAGATTCAAAATAGAGAATATTGAATTTCATCTTTATACTCTCAAGAATGCTTTTAGGGTTTTAGCTTAGATTTTTATTTTCTTTTGGAAAACCCACTTTTTGGGAGTGCAAACCTCATATTGTATTCAATATTAATATATCAAGTTTGTGGTTTTCAAGTTGTAGTGCTATCATTCTTCATTGCTTTGGGTAAAACTCTCAACTATGTCTTGTCTTTGCATTTTTATTGGCTTTGCTTTAGTCATGAGTAGCTAAGCACCAACAACTTGGGATTGTGGGAACTATGGGTAGTTGACTTGAGATGACTTAAATTTATTACATTTCGAGTATCTATAACTAGAATCTATAAAGGGGGCGGGGGAGGGTTTGTGATTCAAGAATAAAAACAAAAATAAACACTATACTATGATGCGAGAAAACACTCAATTTTGGGGACAACTTGGGAATTGTGTTCTCCATGGTTTGTTGACTCGATTACCCTAGAAAATATAACTACAATTGGAAACTCATATATAGGACAGTAACTTTGGTTCTTCCAATCCTCTTGTGAAGGTAAAAGTCAAATTTCACTATGATACTTAGTTGGCAACCATGGTGTGCCAACTAACCATTACCTATTATCCCAATCAACCTCCCATTGGTCAGGTTTGGTTGATTAGATGAGAACACATCAATCCAATCCTATCATCTACTTCATTTTCCTATTTTTCACTACCTTTATCGGGATCGTCCTAGTAGGTGGGGTTTGGTGTTGGCTACCACCAAAAAACAATCAAAATGAAGCGAAACAAATATTAGGAACCGCGAGTGACCCTGTCTTTATCGGAGAAATTGTATGACTATGTATGTATTTTAAATTGAGTGTAGAAGCTAGTAGGATTACTAATTGACTGATTTCATATCAAAGATGTAATGGTCTTGCCTGCATAAATATTAGGAGTACGTTGACTGATTTCATATCAAAGATGTGATGGTCTTGCCTGCATAAATATTAGGAGTACCAAATCAAAATCATACATATGAATTTAAAGCTAGTAGGATTACTAATATCCTCTCAAAGAAATGTACAAGAGATGATGAGGTGCCATATGCCATTGAGTTTTTATAACGTCTCACAAAGCATGAGATATGATTAATTCAGCCTTGTATATATATATATGTATATATATATATATATATATATATATACTCACCCAAATACTTAGTTATATGTATATATATATATGTAGTTATTTTTACTCTTGATTTATTCTTAACCATCCGATCAAATGATCGGACGGCTCAAATTGAATCAATTTTTGCCAATGCGCAAGACACTCTAACGTCTCCCTCATCCCTCTTTCTCCTTTCCCCATGAAAGAAATCAGCAGTCAAAGCATGTTTTTCTGTTTCCCCCCAGCGACTCATCTTCTCCAATTTCCCCATAAAAACTCAAGCCTAGCCCTCATCTTCTTTCTCTCCTTTCGTCACCAACAAAATGGCAGCCACTCTGCTGCCCTATGCCACCCCTTTTTCTCTCTCTGCCACCCCTGGCAATATTCTCAAACTTTTCTTCCTTTTAACTATAGTCTCCTCAAGATGTCCGTAGGACAAACACAAGAACGGAGTAACTTTTTGAATCTTCAGCCTGAAAAGGAGATTTTCGTCAAGATTCTTCAAACCATGGTATGGTACAATGGTTCTCGCTGATTTTTTGTGTTTCAAATCCAGATTTTCAAGTTTGAATTTCTCCTATAAATTAAACCTTTAAAAATCGATCAAAGGACATCACAAGAAACACAAGAAAGAGATTAGAAAAAGAGACTAGAAAAATAGAGTAAAAAGCAAATCAGAACTTTTTTCAAGTGTTCTATCTAGGAGTTGTTTCATCTTTCCTATTGGTCTGCTTTGGTCCTGAGTTCGAGTTCAGATTCATGATCTAAAACCTTCGATGCTAAAGCCTTAGTTTGCTGCTCTACACAAGTACAACTGAAGAGCTAGATTTCTCACTTTGAAACTCGATGATCTAAATCCTTCGATGCTAAAGCCTTAGTTTGCTGCTCTACACAAGTACAACCGAAGAGCTAGAGTTCTTTCTTTGAAACTCGTTTTGACCCATATAGGCAAACAACTATTAGGATCATCACCTTGCTTGGGGTCTCGTAAATTAGGAGTGAATGTTTCTTGGCCTTGCCCATCGTCATTTGATTAAATTTCTTCTCATACTAGTTGACTGATTTTTTTTTAATATGAATTTTGATACATTAGCTAACTTTCTTTTGGTTTTTGAAGATTATGTTGTGAATTAGCATTACTTTCTCTAACGATTCTAGTGTCGAATATGTATAGTCTTGACAACATTTTTATAATCTTTGTTTAAAAGATTTGAAATAGGCCAAAGTTTTTTAAAAAAATCATCATAAATTTTTAAAGTATTCAAAACTAATCAAAGGCCCAAATAATCACTTTTAGGAATGAATTATTTATCGTAATGAACATTGACCTTATATTTTACAAAACTAATGTAATTATAGAATGAATCTCGATAATTAGGTCACTTGAGGTTTTAAATTAATTTTCTTACAATACACTATAGTGTTACCGGTTGGATCAATTTAAACCCCTTAAGTTGATTTTCTAAATAATTATATATTTTGGTCTATCTTAGTTTTGTTTGGTCAATTTCTTTACAATGACATTATTATACCATTTCAAAATAAATACGACTCAAGTATTTTGTTAGTTTTTCTTATATTAGATAGAGTTGTCCTTGTCCAGGGATTTTTTTTAGTCTTATCTTTCTACAAATGAAATGAAAGAAAAAAGTCACAATAACTTATCAAACTACAAATAGTTGCTAGTCTAATTAAAGTAATCCCAATGAAGATTTTTCACCATTTCAGCCTTCTTCTAGAGTTAGGTTTGGATCCGCCAATGTGTGAAATATTTTGTTGCTTTCGATTTTCAGCATTTCTTTTACACATTTCCTTTAAAAAAGATACTTAAAAGCTAAAATATTGTAACGCCCCACAAAATTTATCAAAACGTCCCTAAAATGTATCATGCGCATAACACATCTTCCAAAGCTCCGATGGAAAACCCTAGACCGAATTTACGATCACCAGAAAAATCGATTGGGGAAATGGTGTCGACCTGATTTTAGAGCAACCGAGTCAAAAAATAATTTTTGCAAAATGATGCAAAAATAGTGTCGATCCGCCCCTGGCACAAAGCGAAGGGGGAATAGAGACACACTTATGGTAGAAGAACTTCTTTATCTCATCCATAAACTTGCGATGTTAATGGGTGTTCAAGTGAGGGGATACTATATCACTCACCAAGTAGTTAACATAGTCTACAAACCAAGGTATAAGATCAAGTAAGACCGCCAAAACTCTCACATCAGGGAATGAGTCATTTATATCAAGATTGTTATCAAACTTCACCATAGCTTCATCTTCCAACCTAGAGAGATGATCGGCTACTTAATTCTCTGACCCCTTTCTGTCATTCACATCAAAGTTAAACTCTTGCAATGGAAGTATCCATCTGATCAATCTTGGTTTTGCATCCTTCTTGGCCATTAGATATTTGAGCGCTGCATGGTTTGTGTGTACAATCACCTTAGACCCCAAAAAGTATGACCAAAATTTTTCAAAAGCAAAAACTAAGGCAAGAAATTCTTGTTCGGTCACTGTATAGTTTTTTGGGCCACATTTAGTGCTAAGCTGGCATAATAGATGGGATGCAGAATCTTCTCCCTGCACTGCCCCAACACTACACCTAATGCAACACCACCTGTATAGTTTTTTGGGCCACATTTAGTGCTAAGCTGGCATAATAGATGGGATGCAGAATCTTCTCCCTGCACTTCCCCAACACTACACCTAATGCAACACCATTTGCATCAAACATTAGCTCAAAGGGTTTTGACCAATCTGGAGCTACAATGATAAGTGTTGATGTCAACTTTCTCTTCAATTCTTCAAAGGCATGCATGCATGCATCATCGAACACAAATTTTGCATCCTTTTCCAACAACTTGCATAAGGGTTGTGAGATTTTTGAAAAATTCTTTATAAAATGATGGTAGAACCCAGCATGGCCCAAGAAGCTCTGAATACCTTTCACAGGAATCGATGGCGAGAGTTTCTCGATAACTTCAATTTTTCCTTTTTCAACCTCAATTCTCTTGCCTGAAATACTATGACCAAGCACGATGCCTTATTTGACCATAAAGTGACATTTCTCCCAATTCAATACTAGGTGACTCTCAACATATCTTTCCAATACATTACTCAAGTGCAATAGGCAATCTTCAAAAGATTGACCCACTACACTAAAATCATCCATGAACACTTCAATAGTGCTTTCTACCATATTAGAGAAAATAGACATCATGCATCTTTGAAATGTTGTTGGAGCATTACATAACCTAAAGGGCATTCTCTTAAATGCAATGGTGTCGTACAGGTATGTAAAAGTATTCTTCTCTTGATCCTTAGGTGCAATGACAATTTGGTTATAACTATAATAACCATCAAGGACACAATACCAACCCTTCTCTGCAAGTCTATCAAGCATTTGATCCATGAATGGCATTAGGAAAAGGTCTTTCTCAGTGGAAGAATTCAATTTCCGGTAGTCCATACACACTCTCCATCCAGTAACTCATCACATTGGGATTAACTTATTCTTTTCATTCGGTACCACGGTTATACCCCCTTTTTTAGGACACATTGCACGGGGCTCACCCATTCGGCCTTTATACTGAGCAGGTTGACTGGGCTGTCTATATGCAGATTTTTCTTCACTTAGAGTGCCAATCAGAGAGTTGTACTTTCTGCTTTACATATTTAGTATGTATTTTGTATTGACCCCCTTTGCTTTGGGGGCAGCATTTTGTGCCCGCAGGTACAGACGCACAGAGTAGTGGGCCACTAGCTTAGGATCCCTGTCTGCTTTCTGAAGAGCTCCTTTACTTTGGAGCAATTAGTTGGTATATTTGTTACTTTTTCATATTGTATTATGTACTTTTATGGGTACGGCGGGGTTTGGTGTTGGCCATCACCAAACCATTGTGCCATACCATGGTTTGAAGAATCTTGACAAAAATCTCCTTTTCAGGCGGAAGATTCAAAAAGTTACTCCATTCTTGTGTTTGTCCTATGGACATCTCGAGGAGACTATAGTTAAAAGGAAGAAAAGTTTGAGAATCTTGCCAGGGGTTGTAGAGAGGGCAAAAGGGGTGGCATAGGGCAGTAGAGTGGCTGCCATTTTGTTGGTGAGGAAAGGAGAGAAAGAAGATGAGGGCTAGTCTTGAGTTTTTATGGGGAAATTGGAGAAGATGAGTATCATGGCAGCATATGACAATACCAGCGATTGTGGATGGTTGATGCTCCTTAGCTTGTCATAGTTGGATTGCCAGGTATCTCATTATGTTCTAGTTTTGCTTAGTAACCTCGCAATCTTATTTTACAAATGTTAGTTGGGTACTTGAATCAAAGGAGTTGTTGTATATGCTATTAGTGTATCTGCTATATATTTCTCATTGTCTACTTAGATTGAGTCGCCGCTTGAGGACAAGAAAAATTCTAAGTTGTAGCTGTTGATATGCTGTCAAGATATAGCACATTCGATGCCTAAAATAAGAGGTTTTATGAGTTCTTAATGCAACTTTTTATGATTTTTATGTGTTTTGTGTTGTTTTTGCAGAAAAGTTAGGTTGACATGATTTTTGAAGAAATGTTGCAGATTTTGCTGAATCATAGGACATACGAGCTCGCCTATAAGTCATAGTCCAAGCTACGAGTCGTAGGGTGTGTTGTAGCAAGAATCAGAGACCAAAAATTTAGAAATCTTCTAAGTGGAGGCCACCCCTACAAGGCCATCCTATGAGTCGTAGATCTCACCACAACTCGTAGGTGGACTCGTAGCAGGAATCAAAGAGCCAAAATGTTGGACCAAAAAACTGAAGGCCAAGACTACTAGAAGAACATACGAGTCGTAGCTCAAGCAATGACTTGTATCAGTGGGTCATACCAGTTCACTTCAAGATGCCAAGAACCTAATACGAGATCGTAATTATGGCTCGTAGGTCAGCCTACCAGTCATACCGCAAGGGTACTAGTTCCTAGTTGTCTTTACTATGTTATTTTTAGGGTTTATTTGTAAACACTTTAAATATATTTAGTTAGATTTTTAGAAAGAGATTCCAGTTTTTTTAGGATAGAACTTACCTTTGAGTATTCTCTCAAGAATATTTTAGGGTTTTATATTAGTTTATTATTTTCTCTTGGAAAACCCATTTTGGGGATTGCCAATCTTGCTTTGTACTCATTGTTGATCAATCAAGCTTTTGGGTTTGCAATTTGTGGTGTCTACAATCTTCACTATTTCGGGTAAAACTCTCAACTATGTCATTTATTTGCATTTTTGCTAGTTTTACCTTAGCCATGAGTAGATAAGCACCAACAACTTGGGGTTGTGGGAATCACAGGTAGTTGATTCGAAATAACCTAGGTCTATTGCATTTCTATGATTGGAGCTTGCATGTGTGGTCGATTTCCCTTCATTATGATTGTAGTTTGGTGATGGCCAACACCAAACCCTGCCTACTATCACTAGCCACATGGAGGAGGATGATCAAGCGGTACACCAATTCTTACATGGTGAAATCATGTAGGTATTGAGTATGCGTTAGTACATTTGAATGTACTAAGTATGTACGATGTAATGCAACAAGAGGTAGGTATCAAGGCAAAATGCATAATTATAAGCAATGAATAGCATAAGAACAATATGACATGCATGAATGATGATTGAAGTAAAACCATGCTTATATAGATCATAATACGAGAGTAAGGATTGACCATTATAGTGCAAGGCAAGGCCTACTATCCCTGTGGATAGGCGCATGAGGTACGAACCCTTTCATAAGATTGATAGAGTACAAAACCCCCACCGAGGTTGTGGAGTACAAACCCCCTACCGAGATTACAAAGTACAAACCCCCTATCAAGGTTGATGGGCACCAACCCCCAATAAGGTTACCGAGCATACCAATCCCATGCTAGGCGACCAAGGTATCAACCCCTCAATAGGTTACCCGAGCCTACAACCCCTCAAGCTAGGCTTGGTCATCCCCATAACTATATAGAGATAATATCATATGTATATATACTCCATTAGTCATCATACACATTCATTCCTTTTCCATCATCATTTCATCATCATATAGTTATTCATTTCATAAGACATACGTTAGACCTTCATTTTCTCAAGAATACATAACCAAACATTTTATCAAACACTTAGAGGGTGTGTAATGCTAGTGTAAAACCATACAATTCAAGAGTAAAATCATGCTAGAAAAATCAGTGTAAAGGCATCAATAGATACTTGGTAACACCCTCAAACAATGTACATCAAGACCCTTCGTCAATCCTTACCATAGACCTTTGATTCATGGCCCCAAACATAGCAAAATAGTCACAATTTCACAAATCCCAACATAGTATGCAGTGATTTTCATAATAAATAAGACCCACGAGTAAATCATCTTTAAATCTGCAATTTTATTTCACAAATCCCAACATAGTATGCAGTGATTTTCATAATAAATAAGACCCACAAGTAAATCATCTTTAAATCTGCAATTTAAAAAAAAGGAAGCTTGGACATCATGAGCGAAAGGAACCCATGAAAGAAACCCACATATCTTAGCTTTGGAGATGAACTTGATGAAGATTGGAGATAGAGACTTGAATCTTGAGAGGCAATTGTTAGATCTAGAACGGGTTTTTTGACTTGAGTTTAGGAGATAAAATATCAACTAAGTCTTTGAATGAGTATTGGGCAATGTTTAGGACATTTGATAGACTTGGCAAAACAATCACAACTTTGCATAGCTTTAACATCGTGTGCAGTAAATTTCATAATAATCAAGACCCATTTATAAATCAACTTTATATCATGCAATTTGAGTAAAAGGAGGCTTGGGTATCATGGGTGAAAAAGACTGATGAAAAAAACCTACATACCTTAGCTTAGAGATGAACTTGGTAAAGATTGGACATGGAGACTTAAAGCTTGAAGATGAACCTTGAAGGAGAACCTTAGCTTGGGATGAGGGTTTGGGACTTGAGTTTGGGGAGGGAACATATAACTAAGTATTTGGGTGAGTATGGGAAATGTGTAGGATGACTTCTTCACCTAATTTTGACCCCCTGAACAAGAATATGAAGTAAGATTTTCGAAATAGCAAACAAATTTAGAGATATATAGAATTCAAAATTTTGGGCATTTCGAGGCATGTTTTCGGACACTTTTTGGGATCATTTCAATATCTCTCCCTTGGGAACATTTGTCCCCAAATATAAAAAAGATGTACAAGACAAGAATTATCACAAACAAACCAACCCTAATTGAAATGCAACATTACACTTAAAACACTATTTTCAAAATCTCAACATACATGTAAAATCATTATAACTTGCCAACTTAAACATGAATGCATATGAAAGACATAGGGCTGAAACATTAGATTTGAATCACATAGGGGACTTAGAATTAGTACCTTAGGCTTGAGTGGAGTGGAAAAGATAAGGATACCACTTTCGCTTGTTCTCTTCTGCCTCCCAAGTAGCACTTTCAATTTGTTGGTTCCTCCAAAGGACCTGACCCCTCATTGGTAAAGAGGTGGTCTACTTGCCAAGGTAAACTATACTTCACCTTACGAGAGTCCATCCCATTTCGGAGAAGCAACCCCCTTTACTGGCATTCTCGCAAGAGCATCAACTAAAGGGATATCCACTAACAACTTCTTAAGCATCGCCAAAAACTGTTCAAACTTTCCCTTCTCTTTTCTCTTCCCAAGCCTTAAAGGTGGTAGGGGCCTTGGAAAGGTTTTATATTTCTTTGGTTGCTTTTTTGTGCTGTGCGTTTCGATCTCTTCAGTTACACTCTTCCTGCGGCTTCCATCATCAACCATATTTAGTATGGGTTGTCACTCGCATTTTGGATACTGAACGGGCTGAATCCTGAAGGAATGTGCTAAAATTGAACAAATCTTACAATAGAAACAATCACAACTTTGCATAGCTTATAACTCGAATAGTCATCCCTATAACTATATAGAGATAATATCATATATATATATACTCCATTAGTCATCATACACATTCATTCCTTTTCCACCATCATTTCATCATCATATAGTCATTAATTTCATAAGACATACGTTAGACCTTCATTTTCTCAAGAATACATAACCAGACATTTTATCAAACACTTAGAGGGTGTGTAATGCTAGTGTAAAACCATACAATTCAAGAGTAACATCATGCTAGAAAAATCAGTGTAAAGACATCAATAGATACTTGGTAACACCCTCAAACAATGTATATCAAGACCCTTCATCAATCCTTACCATAGACCTTAGATTCATGGCCCCCAACATAGTAAAATAGTCACAATTTCACAAATCCCAACATAGTATGCAGTGATTTTCATAATAAATAAGACCCACAAGTAAATCATCTTTAAATCTGCAATTTAAAAAAAAGGAAGCTTGGACATCATGAGCGAAAGGAACCCATGAAAGAAACCCACATATCTTAGCTTTGGAGATGAACTTGATGAAGATTGGAGATAGAGACTTGAATCTTGAGAGGCAATTGTTAGATCTAGAACGGGTTTTTTGACTTGAGTTTAGGAGATAAAATATCAACTAAGTCTTTGAATGAGTATTGGGCAATGTTTAGGACATTTGATAGACTTGGCAAAACAATCACAACTTTGCATAGCTTTAACATCGTGTGCAGTAAATTTCATAATAATCAAGACCCATTTATAAATCAACTTTATATCATGCAATTTGAGTAAAAGGAGGCTTGGGTATCATGGGTGAAAAAGACTGATGAAAAAAACCTACATACCTTAGCTTAGAGATGAACTTGGTAAAGATTGGATAGGGAGACTTAAAGCTTGAAGATGAACCTTGAAGGAGAACCTTAGCTTGGGATGAGGGTTTGGGACTTGAGTTTGGGGAGGGAACATATAACTAAGTATTTGGGTGAGTATGGGAAATGTGTAGGATGATATGAGGGTGAAATTTGGCTAAGTATGGGTAAAAACACATTTGGGAACACTTAGGCCCAAGACTTAGAAGTGTTGGATCGAACTAAAAAAAACTGTCCCCAAAATGTACAGGGGCGCGTCATGGAGGCAAAGCGAAAACCCCACTGGAAATCGACATTTGGGAATTTCATTCACTTTCGCTTGTTCTCTTCTGCCTCCCAAGTAGCACTTTCAATTTGTTGGTTCCTCCAAAGGACCTTAACGGTTGCTACCTCCTTGCTCCTCAGTCTTTTCACGTGCTTATGTAGTATCTTAATCGAAACCTCTTCATAAGTCAAGTTATCCTCAAGAAGACCCACAAAAACAAGAGGCACAATAGCATTAGGATCACTAACACATTTTCTCAAAATAGAGACATGAAACACTGGATGAACCAAATTTATTTTACTAGGCAACTTCAACTCATAAGCTATCTTACCAATCCTCTTCAAGACCTCATAAGGACCGATATATCTTTGACTGAACTTCTCCTTTTTATCAAAATGGACCACATCTTTCATTGGAGAAACTTTTAAATAAAACCCACTCACCCACTTTGAATTGAAGGTCTCTTCTTCACACATTGGCATAAGATTTTTGATGACTTTGGGTTGTTCTTAACCTTTCTCTAATCATCCTAACCTTCTCAAGAGCATCCATAACTAGATTTGGTCCTAATAAAGCCACCTCTCCAACCTCAAACTAACAAACCAGTGATCTATAACGGCTTGGTGTTGCTGTGATGGATGAGTTGGTGGACCCAATACTCTAAGACTATTGCTAGTCCCCAACAGAGGGTGAATAGTAATTAATAAAACTAGCACTAGAGGCCAATAGACATATCTTAGACACTCAATTTCACATAGAAACAACATGGAAGACCTGTCAAATGTCTTAATATTTGACAGAAAATTACTAAGAAGAGTTTTGGGAGGTCTTTTATGCACTCCGACCTTCACTTAGAGTGCCGGTTAGAGAGTTGTACTTTCTGCTTTACATATTTAGTATGTATTTTGTACTGACCCCTTTTTCTTTGGGGGCTACATTTCATGGCCGCAGGTACAGACGCAAGAGTAGTGGGCTACCAGCTTAGGATCCCTGTCTGCTTTCTGAAGAGCTCCTTTACTTCGGAGCAACTAGTTGGTATATTTGTTACTTTTTCATATTGTATTATGTACTTTTATGGGTACGGAGGGGTTTGGTGTTGGCCATCACCAAACCATTGTGCCATACCATGGTTTGAAGAATCTTGACAAAAATCTCCTTTTCAGGCTGAAGATTCAAAAAGTTACTCCGTTCGTCTGCTTTCTGAAGAGCTCCTTTACTTCGGAGCAACTAGTTGGTATATTTGTTACTTTTTCATATTGTATTATGTACTTTTATGGGTACGGAGGGGTTTGGTGTTGGCCATCACCAAACCATTGTGCCATACCATGGTTTGAAAATATATATATATATATATATATATATATATATATATATATATATATATATATATATACAAGGCTGAATTAATCATATCTCATGCTTTGTGAGACGTTATAAAAACTCAATGGCATCTGCACCTCATCATCTCTTGTACATTTCTTTGAGAGGATATTAGTAATCCTACTAGCTTTAAATTCATATGTATGATTTTGATTTGGTACTCCTAATATTTATGCAGGCAAGACCATCACATCTTTGATATGAACTCAGTCAATTAGTAATCCTACTAGCTTTAAATTCATATGTATGATTTTGATTTGGTACTCCTAATATTTATGCAGGCAAGACCATCACATCTTTGATATGAACTCAGTCAATTAGTAATCCTACTAGCTTCTACACTCAATTTAATATACATACAAAATGTCTCTGTTGAAAGTTACCTTTATAAGTATTATTAAATTTTGTACAAAAGGTTTTGATTCCATTCAGTATCCGAAATGCTCTCTATTTCATAGTAACCACCTTGGTTATCTCTATAGGCACTATCATGGTTGTAGTTTTGACCTTGATTACCGGAACCTTGCTTTCAATAGTCCGAGTTGGACCCTTGGGGGTTATTTCGTAAACCCACTGCTTGATTACTCAAAAAATAAGCCTCTTCATCAAAGAATGGATCTTTATAGATGGGAGCCTTAGGAGGTTGGTGAGCGATCGCTTTGATACTTGATTGGTTTTGCTTCAGAACCAAGTCTATACTTGTGCGATGTTGAGCAAGTTTCTCCATAATCTCTTCATTAACCTTGCTTATTGTTGGTGTTGACTACATAAGAATTCTTCATTGCACCTTGCTCTCATTGACCCCAAGCTCTATTCATTGTAACCACTTGCTTTATCCTTGCAGCTATCAATGCAAAAGGTTGGTCAAGAAACATGCTTCCTATGATTGTATGGGCACAAGCTTGACTATTCTCGTCAAGTGCTCGATAGAAAATCTCAACCAAGGCATCGTCGACAATCTTATGATCAAGGACCATCCGCAAGAATTTGGTAAATCTCTTTGATGTAGTACTAACAGATTCACCCGGCAATTACTCAAAGTTGTTTATTTGATCTTTGAGCTTTAGCTTCTTTGATCTTGGGAAATATCTTTCAAGAAATATCTTTCAAGACAACCACACCGCTGCATTTCCAGTTAGTGACAATGGAAACACCCGTAAACCAATGGCATCAAGAAAAATATTTTGTGTCCCCATGACACTCTTGCTGACAAAAAGCATATAATGGAGATCATGATAAGGATCCTCTAAAGGTAACCCTGTGAATAACACACATTTTGGAGCATTTGAAGTAACCCACTTGACACCAAGAACTTAGTGTCTGCTGGTAAAGGATCCAATACTATATCACCCCTAATATCCATGGCCATAGGGTTCAAACAATACTAATTCCATACAGAAGTATTTTCGTCGAAGTCCCTAAGTTATGGCATATTATACCTTGGTGGTAGATTCTTCTCTCGTTCCATATCATCATTCATATTCATTTCTTCCTTAGTCGCGATATCGTCATTCACTTGAGCTAAATACAAGAGGGTCTAGAAAATAACATCATACATCTTTAAAACCTGCAAACTTGTGGTACTCCTAATATTTATTCCCAAGGAGGATTACTAATTCATATGTATAAAAACCATATCCGAGAAAATTGACATCATACATCTTTAAAACCTGTAAACTTGTGGTACTTCTAATATTTATTCCACTTGTATGGGGGATAGTAGGCCCGTGAGGAGGTTATCTATGTCCCCCTTGGTCGCTTCCTCCTTGGGACCAAAGGACGGGTGTAAATCTTCAAATTACAATAATTTTCCTTTTAGATTCCCCTAATACCTTTCAATACAGATTTGGCATCTCCGTGCCCCCTCTTCATGCAAATTACAACAATTTTCCTTTAGGATTCATTCCACCTACCTTATGCAGATTTGGCAGACCTGTCAAATGTCCTAATATTTATAGCCAAGACAAAGCAACTGGGCTCTTCATTTACTCGCAAGTAAATTGGTAGCCTAAGGAGTCTCATCTGACTGCCATAAAGAGAATAATTCGTTACCTGATAATGTGAGGTTACCCTTCGAGGTGGCCCAGTGGAAACGATCCCAACCGTTACTCTAAGTGAAGGTACCTTTCATTTAGTTGGAAGAGTTTTGAGAGGTCTTTTATGCACTCCGACCTTCACTTAGGGGGGCAGACAGGGTCACACCCCCTGGCATTCTCGCAAGAGCTTCAACTAAAGGGATGTCCACTAACAACTTCTTAAGCATCACCAAAAATTGTTCAAACTTTCCCTTCTCTTTTGTCTACCCAAGCCTTTCGGGAAAGGTGGTAGGGGCCTTGGAAAGGTTTTATATTTCTTTGGTTGCTTTTTTGTGCTGTGCGTTTCAATCTCTTCAGTTACACTCTTCAGTTACATTTGAGAAGCCTACATACCTTAATGCATCTCTAAGCTATGCTAATTGGCTAAGTTCTTGAAGGAAAATTGAATCCTGAAGGCTAAGGTAAGTGGAATTATCCATGTACTTGTTATACTTGTTCCATGAAAAACAAGATCTATATATTAGTATGTTGGTGCTGGAAATCTAGACAGCTTGTGTCCTAAGAATTATGAACATACTGTAACTACAATTTCTAGATGGCTATTGATGGTGGCACATACAAGTTGTTTATTTCCTTTTAATGGAATAACTTGATGGGGACCATCTCAATAAGGATATGCCTCCCTATGGCAAAGACAGTAAAACATAAGGAATATTGATATTTCTATGTGACTTTCGAGAAATTGAGCTATAAATATCCCCAATTGTTTCTCTTGTCTTCAGGTAATTCCTTTTCTTGTGTTTGAAATGTATGCTTAAGGGTGTTGTTAATGCTTTGTTGTGAAGTTGAGCTCTGGGTTGTATAACATTCGAGGACGAATGTTCTTAAGGGGGGAGACTGTTAGAGCCCGTATATTGGTGTTTGGGGTACCATGACCAACTTTGAGTCTAATAGTGTGCTTTTGAATAATTTGAAGATTTAGTCAGAATCTTTGTATAAGTATGTAGGATGAAAGGTACTCCTTGGGGACCCAACCATAAAATAAAGTGCATCTCCGCGACCCCTCTGCATCGTGCCAGGGGCGCGAATTTGTTACTGTTTTCATAAATTTTTGGAAAATTATTTTTCGACCCGCAAACTTGTGGTACTCCTAATATTTACTAATAGACCCACAAACTTGTGGTACTCCTAATATTTACTAATTTGCATGATGGTGTTTAATTGACTGAGCTCCTAATATCAAAAGTCCTATGCCAATGTGAGGAGATGGGAGCTTGAATTTAAGGAATGTGCTAAAATTGAAAGGTATTAGGTATTGAGTATTCACCATTCAGTATAATAGATTCCCCTAATACCTTTCAATGCACATTGGCAGACCTGTCAAATGTCCTAATATTTATAGCCAAGACATGCCAAGGTGGTTGACTGAACTAGACATTTGACAGGTCTGCCAAATCTGCATAAGGTATGAGAAATTGAGCCATGAATGTGCTAAAATTGAAAGGTATTGTGAAATAATTGACTAGAATTAAAATGAATTGGGTATATATGCTAAAACTATTATGTAAAAATATTTAACCATATTAAAATTATTATTTTAAATTAAAAATTAACCAAATCTGCAATACTAGCCTCCTCAAAAGTAGAAGGTCATCTTGGGTGGTATCAGTACACATATGCCATTATTGGTGGGGTAAACCTTTTGAAGCGGAATATCTCCCGAGTGTTGGTCATGAGTGGATGTAGAGTGGAGTGTGGATGGTGTTTAAAACTTGCAAACTTGTAGGATATGGTAAATGTGTAATAGTTTAG
The DNA here is from genome assembly GCA_000787875.1 of Solanum virginianum. Lineage (NCBI taxonomy): Eukaryota > Viridiplantae > Streptophyta > Magnoliopsida > Solanales > Solanaceae > Solanum > Solanum virginianum. Next base: position 16,135 of record DF361286.1, on the reverse strand, counting down.
GACATTTGATAGGTCAGCCAAATCTGCATAACTGAACAAAAAGGCTTTTAAGTAATATCTGAACAACTGAAAACTGAAATAGTAAATATGTGGCCTATGGAACCTCTACTAAGCTGTCTGAAAAGGGCTACTGAGACAGGCACCAAGTAGCCAGAAATAAAACTATGACTGAAAGGAAATAACATAGACCATGAGCCTCTAACTGAGAAGAGACCTCACCACTAGTCTGAAAACTCTCAAGTTCTCAGCGGAACGACTGCTGAGGGACTCGGTCACCTGTGTCTGCATCATAAAATGATGCAGGTCCCGAGGACTTCAGTATGTGATATGTACAGTATGTAAGATGGCCAAAACATTTAAATAGTATATCATAAATGCTTCACAAAAACATAATTATGAATCATAGTTAGTTAGCAATAATCATCGAGGTTGGTAAGCTAAAATTAATATGTTGAAAGTAGTAAGTAAAACATAAGGAATATTGATATTTCTATGTGACTTTCGAGAAATTGAGCTATAAATATCCCTAATTGTTTCTCTTGTCTTCAGGTAATTCCTTTTCTTGTGTTTGAAATGTATGCTTAAGGGTGTTCTTAATGCTTTGTTGTGAAGTTGAGCTCTGGGTTGTATAACATTCGAGGACGAATGTTCTTAAGGGGGGAGACTGTTAGAGCCCGTATATTGGTGTTTGGGGTACCATGATCAACTTTGAGTCTAATAGTGTGCTTTTGAATAATTTGAAGATTTAGTCGGAACTGGAAAATCAACCTCATAGTCAAGTGAAAAACTATTATGATTTAGTCCATTGATATTTCAATAAAGATATGCATCTATGTAGCTGTCCACGAGTGTGAGTCAATCTTTAATAGTGGCCATCATGAACACCGATATATGAGCCTTGAATTGTAAAATGGCTTGGTAGACCCAGGGCTAGATTTGCTATAATAATTGAGTCAGTTATGACTCAGTGTGAGGCAGCCATAGACACAGACTATGCTAACGGGTACTGTTGGTATAGGCACGATCTATGACCAATTTCTCATACCTTATGTAGATTTGGCAGACCTGTCAAATGTCTAATTCAGTACCGAAACTAGCAACACTTCTAATTTGGTAGGAAGGTCGGAGTGCATAAAAGACCTCCCAAAACTCTTCTTAGTAATTTTCTGTTAAATATTAGGACATTTGACAGGTCTCCCATGTTGTTTCTATGTGAAATTGAGTGTCTAAGATGTGTCTATTGGTCTCTAATGCTAGTTTTATTAATTACTATGTTGTAGCTAAACATCTTGAGGAAGGGAAAGTTAGTCGAAGGTAAAGCGAGGTCGTACAATGAGGTATGTAAGGCTATTTGATTTCTTTTCACTTGGCATGAGACATAGATTCCTTATTGCTACATAAAGGCATATACCAACTCTAGGACAAAGAAAGCCCACTTTTTTCATATTTTCTCATACCCTTGCAAAAGTATTTTACATGAAGAGGGGTGCGGAGATGTACAACCTTTCCCTGTCTTTGAAGATTTAGACACTTTGTTCATTGTTGTAACATTGAGGATCAAAATTTATTCAATTATGCTTTCAATATCAAAATTCATCAAAACCACTGCCAAAGGTTCAACTTCCAGCCTCAACTCAACCAGAATCTACACTTCATCATCCTTACTCATTTCAATCATTGAGATGACCTTAAACTCACAACTCTTTCTATCTTATTGGTCCACTTGAAACACAGTTATCTCTTCGCCAAGCCTAAGAGTAGGCAGACTTTTTTCCGTATTAACCAATGCTCTACCTATGGCTAAAAAAGTCTTCCTAAGATAATAGGAACTAGAAAATCAACCTCACAGTCAAGTATAACAAATTCTGCGAGAAACATAAATATATCTACTTTGACCAACACATCATAAATATACACGTAGGTTTCTTGACTGTTCTGTCTGCCATTAACAACCGCATCTTAGTAGGAGTAAGAGTTCCCAAATCGAGTTTCTTGAAGATTGCCAGAGGCTTTCTGAATATTGCAAGAGGTATTAAGATAATTTTGGCTCCCAAATCACATAGTGCTCTATAAAATACAAATTCCCCGACTGTGCATGGTATGGTAAATGCAACTGGATCTTCACGCTTCTGCACCAAAGACTTTAATGCAAATTCCCCGACTGTGCATGGTATGGTGAATGCACCCGGATCTTCACGCTTCTGCACCAAAGACTTCATGGTGATGGCACTACACTGTTAAAAATTTTGGGAGAGGCCCTGGCTAGCTTATTGTTTCTTCTTGACCAGATCTTTCATCTATTTAGCATACCCTGGCATTCATGCATATAGGGGTATCCTATATATGCATGAGTATGCCACAAAAGACAGGGCCAACACCAAACCCCGAAAATTTGTCAGTGGAGGTCTCTTCCCACATATGTATTATGTCCATACAAGTTGAGGTCTCTTCCCACTGGCACCGAACCCCACCTTGGTTATCTCTATAAAGTAACCACCTTGGTTATCTCTATATATTAGGCAATGTATTGTATGAAATGATGGGGTAAAGATGTGCTCTGGGTGTAGTTAGAGTTATGTACCTATCAGGTAAGTAATGAGGTGATGTGTTAATTGCCATAAGTTTGATGAAATAGTCATAAATACCTATGATTTTCATGATAAGATATAGAGGAAGAGTTATCATTAGAATATGATAGAGCATGCTTAAACTAGAACGAAGTTTATGCTGATGTGTTATAGTATTCTTACAGTTGAGGGTGAAAAGTAAATGTTGAAAAGGGGGAAGCAGAGCACCTTTGAAGTGGTAGGTCAAAACTAGGCTTATGAATTTTAAGTGAGTCATAAGATTCATTATATTTCGGAGAAGCAACCCCCTTTACTGGCATTCTCGCAAGAGCTTCAACTAAGGGGATGTCCACTAACAACTTCTTAAGCGTCGCCAAAAACTTTTCAAACTTTCCCTTCTCTTTTCTCTTCCCAAATGAAGTGGTAGGTCAAAACTAGGCTTATGAATTTTAAGTGAGTCATAAGATTCATTATGTTATGAGCCTTAGTCAGATAAGGAGATATGATTGAATAGGTGAGTGGTACTGGGTTGTGAGGAAATAATGTGTTGATTGAATACTCGCTATGAGATTGTAATGGGATAAGACCTGTCGTGTATTATCGGTGAATGCCAGGGTTGTTTTGCTATAAGTGGTATCCTGTTACTAAGTGGTAGAATGCAATACAATAAGACATAAGCGAATATAGTCAAAATGCATAGTAGTAGGAAATAGATAATCATAATCTCAATATGGCATGCATGATAAATGCTTGAAGTAAAACATACTTATAAATCATTCAACTTGTATGGACATAATACATATGTGGGAAGAGACCTCCACTGACAAAGTGCATGACTAAGAAAGCTACAACTTGGAATTT